>CM051374.1:6182666-6207666 GCA_028015245.1 Cardamine occulta
AGTGCTGGGACGTGTTCTGGTCGAGTTGGGACGTGAAACTCTCCAAGCATCCATAACAACTCCAAGTACCTGAAATCAACTCCAATATGCCTATGTATGCAAATTTAATGCAAATCCTAGTATGGATGCTAAATGTGTGAAAAAGGCTATAAATGGGGTGAAACATATGATGAAAGTAATCCTAAATGATGATAAATGCATGCTAAAACATGCTAAAATACAGAGACATCAACTCCCCCAAACTTAGTCTTTGCTTGCCCTCAAGCAAACAATTCATAAGAAGGGATAGTTGGTTTGAACGTGGAGATTCAGAGCCTAAGCAATGCAGTTTTAAAAGTTCCCAAACCTTATCAAATTTCCAAGAAGCTACCATGAATGCAATGCTAGCAAGTTCTACTTTTAAAGCCTTAGCCATGCTCGTCACATCACTTACTTAACAATGATTTTAGCCTACACAAGCATTCAGATTCTTCAAACCCTTTAACATTCATTAAGCAGAAATCATGAATCAAGTTTATTCACAATCATTGAACTCATTTGGCTAAAGGAATGGTCAAAGGACAAAGATGGTCCTTAATGAAACTGGTGACACTCATTCTCACTCAAGGGACTCTTCAAAGAAAAACTGAGCTTTAGAAGAAGGCTAAAGGTCAGGGCCAACCGATGCGTACAAGGATAAACATCCATCTACCCAAACATATACATAATCAAAACCCAAACCTCTAAATCTAATCCCAGGAATGATCCTATTACTACCCTTTGGCACTTTTCTGCAATGAATCCCTTTTTGATCAAACTTTTCTTTTTCTTTGTGTTCTAAGGACGGTTTACCTTAACATTTGCTTAGTCTAGCGGATTGGGTGTCTATCTGAGGCTCTATCTTTTATGTATTTCATACAAGTTTCTCTTTTTCTTTTCATGAGCTTATACATATTTTTTTTTTCTTTCGTACTACCCAATCCTTTACTAGAGCTTTAATTATGCACATCCCTCTACTTAGAAGTTTCTTTTCTTTTTCCCTTCTCTTTCTCTTTTTTCATTTTTCGACTCATACTGCTTGGAACATCCTAATTCGTTTCTTCCCAAAATCATGTTCCCACCTACTCCTAGCTAGTCAATAAACCGTGAACTATAACTAAATGAAAACCTATCCTTGTCGGCTCCAACCTAACACTTTCTACCAACCTCAACTCATAAAAAGGCCTCACACATAAAAAATAATATTGGCTTGAAAGAAAGGTAGGTTCAATGGTGGGGAAACTGTTCCAACGAGGGGAATCAGCTACTTGGATAAGAATGGTGGTAAAAAGATAAAAGATAATCCAAGTATGTATATAGGTATCCATGAGTTCAAGTTCAATGCGTAACCATGATAATTATAAGTCAGGTTATGGTCCAGATAGATAGGGAATGAATACACTTTACAACAAGCTTCAGCCAAAATCAAATGTCAAGCAATGAATTCAAATGATGGTGCTGCCTTATCCTTCAAACTTAATCAACATGCACTACAGAACAACTAAGTGGTTCACTAACATTTTGTACTGCATGCTGGGCTAGGCAAGAATCATCATTATCCCCTATGCAGAAATCCTAGATGAAATGCAGCTATACTCAATACTAAAATGCTAATGCAACTACATGGACACTCTGTTTTTGTGGAATGATTTTTGAAAAATTATCAAATTTTTATGGTTTTTAGATGCTCATAGATGATGCAAAATTTTGAATTAAGAAAACAGGAAACAATGTTAAATACATCATGAACCCTCCCCCAAACTTAAATTACACAGACCCTTGTGTAATAGAAATTTGGAACAAAGTTAGCAAATGAAAGCAAAATTAAACTAAGTACAATGATAAATACAATGGGTTGGAGAGTGATACTTCAGTAGTTGGAGAAGAAAGAGTCGGTGAACTCTTCTATGTCCTCGTGGGAGTATGTTGGTGGAGAGGGTTGGCGCGGTTTGGTAGCTCTGCTCAGTCCTGCTGCTTTCCTTTTTCTCTGCCTTGGCTCAATGGAAGAGTATCGAGGTGGTTTGTCATAGGTGCTGCGCCTAGAACTAATGTGTGTAGAACCACTTCTCCGCAGGGTACTCGGTTGGGACAGTTCTTCATGTTGGTGAGCAGAGGCGGCTTGGTCTTGTGCTTCGTGTGCGTCAGCGGGGCTCTTGCTCTTTCCTTGACTCTTGCTGAAATGCTCCTTCATCTCCTTCCACCCCTCCGTCAATTCCTTCACTGTGCTCTTTAGTGCCTTGATAGTTTTATCCTGAGCTTTGTTCCACTTCTGGAGCAACCCTATTCGCTTGTGAGCCTCCCATAGACCCTTGTCCTGTTTTTGTGCTGCATACTCTTCGAAGTGAAACGACTCAGGCTGGGTGTCTTCGAATACGCTCGGGGAGTGAGATCGAGCTGAGCGACCAGGAACATCCTTTTTTCGCGCCTGTTGGAGGTCGTCCTGCACTGGTTGATAGAGCAATTCAATTGGTGGGCAGAAATCGTCCTGCACTGGTTGACAGAGCAAGTCGTCCTGCACTCTGCTCGACGTGTGTGCTCGAGCACTCTTCTTCCATCTGCTTCAGCACTTGTCTTTCATCTGCTCGATTGTTTTTCTTTGGCCTGCTCGACCTCATGCTCGAGCTCATGTTCTTCCTGCTCGGGCACTTTGTCTCCTTCATGCTCGGGCGCCTTGTCTTCATCATGCTTGAGTGGCTGATCTTCCTGCTGCTCGAGCACCTTGTCTTCTCATGCTCGAGCACTTGGTCGAGTGCTGGGATGTTCTGGTCGAGTGCTGGGAACGTGTTCTGGGCGAGTGCTGGGACGTGTTCTGGTCGAGTTGGGACGTGACACTCTCCAAGCATCCATAACAACTCCAAGTACCTGAAATCAACTCCAATATGCATATGTATGCAAATCTAATGCAAATCCTAGTATGGATGCTAAATGTGTGAAAAAGGCTATAAATGGGGTGAAACATATGATGAATCTAATCCTAAATGATGATAAATGCATGCTAAAACATGCTAAAATACAGAGACATCAACTAACCAGGCCTAGTTGGATTTGGAGGTATGATGTTGGCCCTGATAAGTGGACGTGAGGACCGAGACCATTATGTTCAGACAAAAGAACATCGGAATAGGTTTGACTATTTTTCTGTGCTTCTTCAGTGTCCCAATACTCGGCCATCATTTTCGAGAGAGTCTTGTCGATCCATTTAGGTCACTTTTGAGTAGTCCTCACGCCACTAACCATCTCTTTCATCCGGCGTTGACAGATAACCTCAAAATTCTGTTGAACTGACCCATTATCAAGGGATCCCAGGTGTGGGTTTTCTACAAAACAGAGAGAAAAGAATATTTGTAAAAACAACAGATGTAGTCCTAAATGCAAATCCTATAGGACAGAACAAGTGTACCGCGAACTCGATGAAGTATCTTTCTTGTCTCCCTCGAGGCACACATAACCAAGTATAGTAGGGACCATCGAAATTGTTGGTAAAAATTCTTGTAATAGACCGAACCAGTTTTGATCTTTTGTCCCGAGTAAACCTGCAAACAAAAGCCAAAGAAAACTCAAGCTAATCTAGCAAAAAACAATCCAAGCAGGTGAAATCTCCAAAGAAAACAAAACAGTAAGAAATGCAATATATATCAGCAACAGAGACATTATAAAACTAAAGCAAAATGAGATTGACACTGAAAGAAACTTGTCAGCTTTAAAATGACTCAACAGCAGCCATCAATATGCATCGAATGATAATCTTAAGAGTCAAGAACAAAACAAGCAACCTAAAACCATTATCTCGATGAGCGAAGAAGAAGAAGAAAAAACATTAATAAGAGTTAACAGCAATCTCGTCATTGACAATAACAAGAAAAAATCATTATCGCTATGAGACAAGAACAAGAACAAGAAACATTAATAAGACCTCCGAAGACAATAACAAGAAAAGATCATGTTTTACATCTATGAGACAACAGCAATATAAAAATCCATTCCACAAAACACACCATTAGAATAAGCAGAAAACAAAACTCTAACAAGACAAACAAAATCGACATATTTAGATAAACCAAATCAAACCTAAAATGAGAACTCAAGTGTTTAGATAAGAGAAACCATTATTAAAGACAATTATTTTAACTGGCAAACAAGACACGGGGACACAAAAAACAGTTGATAGAGCTTCAATCAGAACATCAAGATCAAGACAATTCCATCTTAATCAGGAAAAAATGTTAAGTTTAAGACATTTAATCAAGCCAAGACAGTTCTCGTGTCTATTCACCAGATTAATTATCAGTTGTGCTTATTAATTTATGCTTCTAACAAAAGTTTCAAAGCTCAAATAGTCCAAACAATCACAAACACAACTGTGGTAATTGTCTTATTCACATACCAAGTAGAGTTTGGCATCGGTGTGGGAGAGAGGATGGTGGTAAACTTATCCCTGTCCGGCACCAGAAGCAGAGCATTGAGAGCCCAAAGCGTGTCCTCCTCCAGATCCGGCAACTCTGGAGCAGGTTCCTCGAAGTTGTTACCTTGTGACGAAGGATGACTCTTAGCCTGAGAGTTCTGAAGTGGAGAGGCTTCATCATCCTGCAGTTGAGTGGATTGACGAGGAGGATTGTTTTGGACTTCTTCATGTTGTTGAGGCATCTCAGTCTGGAAAAGTTGTTCTCGAGGTGGATAATTGCGGATGTGTGGAGCTGTAGTCGACTGTTGGGCAAACACAGGGACTTGGGGCGACTGAGTCGGAGGAGCTTGGGCCGCCGGCGTGATGTTGTACTGGGACGGTAGAGAATTGAGTCTTCTTGACGGAGTAGTAGAGGGGTTGGTGCCTACGGGTCCCTGAGAGACATTTGGAACAGTCCTTCTCTTCTAATGTCATCCCTTCTTTGATGGAGACATGTCTGATACAGGAAAACTGGAGAGATTGAGAGAAAGGGGAAGAAGTTAGGGATTTTGAAACCGGAGAGATTGAGAGAAAGGGGAAGAAGTTAGGGATTTCGAAGAAGGGAGAGAAAAGAAGAAATTAAGGAAGAAATTATAGATTTTGAAGAATGATCGTGAGACTTACACTACAAGAAAACACATGTGTAACAACGGAAGAAACCGTTGTTAATTCGTCGTAAATGTAGTGTTACAACGGCTTTACGACGAACAACGATTCATCGTAAACGGATCGTCGTAATGGCACATTCGATGTAACTTGTTGGTAATTCATCGTAAATAAGTTGGTCGTTAATTCAACGCAAATAGAAAGTTCATCGTTAATTCGACGTTAATTTTACGACGAATGACCAACGATTATTTGATATAAATGTCGTTAATTCTACGTAACTTTACAACGATTATTTAATATAGACGTCGTTAATGCATCGTAATTTTAATTAGAAATAATTAAAATTTAAATAGTATATATTAAATTATTGAATTTTTATTTTTAAAATATTGAATTATTAATTATCATAATACATTATTTAATGAATAAAATAATTATATAATTAATAAAAAGTTTTAATACATATATTAAATTAAAAATTTATACAAAACATAAAATTCTAAATGTCCAAATTTATATTAGAAAAAAGGATCGTCGTCTACATCTGTAGAATTCACCACTGGCGGCTGCTCGGTAGGTGCACTCGGCCGGGGTGGTTGCTGTGCCTGTTGCCGTCGAAGCTCTTGTTGCCGCTCCAATTCTCGAGAAAGGTCGGGATTAGTGGCCGCCAAAATTCCGAACAAGGCGTTAAGACCCTGAACTTGGGTCCTAAAGCTATCTTGTTCGACCATCAAAGAACTAAGCTTGGCGTTTGCAGCTGTTAAATCAGAACGAAGCTGGACCGGATCATCTGCGACTGAACGAACATGCGAAGAAGAAGCAATTGGGACGTCATGAACCGAACCCATACCTAAAGAGCGGCCTTTCTTCTTCGGAACAACCTGGAAAAAAAAATCATCAATAAACAAAATATGAAGAAATTTATTAAAAATTTAAATTTGAAAATTAATCTTACCGATTCGAAGATCTGATCAGCTTCCAACGTACTTATCTCCACGGGAGTCCCATCCTCGCTTTGCTGAGAAAGTTGTGTCTCGCGCTCAGTGATCCTCGTGCTGAGCTCGGTGTGGATCCTCTGAGTTTTTGCTATCTTTTGTCTTCTTTGCCACGTTTAATATTGTGTACATGATATTATCGAAAACGTTTTTCTCAATATGCATGACATCAAGATTGTGTCGTAGGAGATGATCCTTCCAATATGGAAGATCCCAAAATATGCTTTTCTTGTGCCAGTGGTAATGTTCTCCGTATCCGTCTAGCATATTACGTGGAGTATGCCAATTACCTCCACGCCTTACAGTTTCTTGAGCACCATAGTGATCAATTTCTGCTTCAATTTGTTCTCCTGTTAAATACACTGGTGGAAGAGCACATACAATAACGTTTTTCTCAAACAACTTCTTGTTCCTTCTATAAGGATGGTGCATTGGGATGAACCGACGATGACAATCAAACCAACTAGTTTTCCTTCCATACTTCAGCTGAAATGCATCAGTTCTGCCAAGACAATACGGACAAGATAATCTTCCATGTGTTGTTCAACCTGACAACATCCCATAAGCAGGAAAGTCACTTATCGTCCACATAAGCACAACTTTCATAGTAAAATTCCTTTTTACCGAACAATCATAAGTTCGAACTCCACAATGCCATAATTCCTTCAATTCGTGTATTAGAGGATGGAGAAATACATCTAGTGACCTATTCGGATGTTTAGGACCAGGAACTAGGATACTAAGGAATAAAAATTCCTTTTCCATGCGCATCCCTGGCGGAAGGTTGTAAGGCGTGACGATTACCGGCCACAAAGAATAATTTCTACCAAATGGACTGAAACCATCAGTGCATAATCCAAGATAGACATTTCTGACGTTTCTAGCAAAATTAGGATATACCATTTTGAAATGTTTCCATGCCTTTGCATCTGATGGATGTGTGAACTCCCCTTCTGTTTGTGAATGTTTTCCATGCCATCTCATCGATGCAGCTGTCCTTTCAGACTGATACAATCTTTTCAACCTTTCTGTTATTGGTAGGTACCACATCTGTTGGTACGGTACCTTATTCGTTCCGGCGCCTTGAGGTTTAAATCTTGGCTTCTTACAGAATCGACATTCCTGTAACTGAGCATCATCTTTCCAATAAATCATGCAATTATCAATGCAAACATCTATCATCCAGAAGGCAACCCAAGACTATAAACCAGCTTTTGAATCTCATAGTATGATTCAGTAGACAAGTTTTCTTCTGGCAAATAATCTTTGAATAATTCGGCCCATGCATCCATACAAACCTCTGCTAGATTATGATCAGTTTTAATGATCATCATCCTAGATGCCAATGATAATTTTGACAAAGCTTCTCTACATCCTTCGTAGATTGGCTGATTTGCAGCATCCAACATTTCATATAACCGTTTTGCATCTAAATTAGGTTCCTCAATTGTATTATCAGCAAATGATGAAGTGGTTTGATTAAATGCATCTGTAACCATGTCATGAACCCTATCATGTTGTGCATCACCCTGATCTACATGATAAGGATGATCATAGTTATGCAAATTACTAGGTTCATCTCTACCCACAGCTTCAAAATTACTATTAGTACTACTTTCTGCTTCATTCTGACCATAACCTTCCCCATGTTGAAACCAAATATAATATTGGGGCATAAATCCTCTATTCAACAAATGCTTCCAAACATTTTCAATAAGCGCAAATCTTGAATTTTTACACTTTCGACAAGGACAGAACATTTTACCAGTTTCTATGGTGACTGGAGTATGTCCGGCCTTATACATGAATAGTTCCAACCCGTTCATAAACTCTTCTGTTACGTTTCCCTCGGAATCTCTATGCTTATACATCCATCTTCGTTGCTTCCGTATATCATCTGCAGAAGAAATTTTTTCGTGTTTAGTTTCAAAGTGATTGTTGTTTGTGATGTGTGATGTTGAGATAATGAAGGTGTGTATTTATAGGAATTTTTCGTGTTTGGTAGGTATAAACATTACAATGATTTTACAACAAATCATGTCAACAAGGAGGTACCATCGACTTTACAACTGATTTATGAGGTAAACTTCCATCGTAACATTCATAGTTGGCATTTTAGTACACATTTTTACTTATCTATTAAATATACCTTGCAAATTCCTCGTTAAATGAATTCGTCGTAAATACGTTGTAAAGTTTACAACGTATTTACGACTAATACTAAGTTTATCTCCCAAATTCCTCGTAAAATAAATTCGTCCTAAAAACGTTGTAAAGTTTACAACGTTTTTACGACGAATACTGTATTCATCGTAAATGTGTCGCTAATGAGTCGTTTATTTACATATATTTTATGACGAATGGTATAGATGTAATTTTACGACAAAGTTACGATGAATATGAAATTCGTTGTAACCTCGTCGTTATTCCGTTGCTAAGTTACGATCGAAATATTTTGTGGTAAATTTCCGTCGCAAGGGCTATGTTTTCTTGTAGTGTTAGTGGAATTTTAGGGTTTTTTTGTTTTTCAATTTTTAATAATTCTATGTATTAGGTTTTATTAATTAAAAAAATAGTTTTTATTAACAATGTTACTAATTTTTATTAACAGTCTTACTAACTTTTATTAATAACTCTGATACCACTTGATGTGATCCTAGGTGAGGATCAAGTCCCTGAATGCTCTCCAAGAGGTTGTGATGGTCGGAGTGATGATGAGTGATGCGGAAGTAATGAAATGATGTGAATCGGCGAGTATGGTCGGATGGGTTTTATGGATCGATGCGAAACTTCCAAAGGTTGTGAAAGACCTTTAGACTTTCAGACTTGTTCTATACGTGGGTGAAGACCCTAGACGTGATGAACAAGAGGTGGATCGGAGTGAAACTTCCTAGGAGTTGTGAAAGACCCTAAGACTTTCGGCTTGCTTTGGGTGAGGATGAAGATCCGATCACAATAAGCAAGGAGTGAAAAAACAAGTTTCAGAGAGTTTTAGAATATGAAAAGATGTTTGATAAATCACAAATGAAGCATTACAAGAGTTTAAATCAGCCAAAGAGTAAAGGAAAATCTCGAGAAATACATAGCATTAAAACCAAAGTTTGAACAAGAAAATGACTTTTCAAGTCTTGGGGTTTCGGCTGAAACTTCTTATTGGACTTGGGCTGCTTCACTTGGATAAGAGATAGAGGTGGGCTTAAGCTTTATCAAGAGGCTGATGAGTGAGTGATATGGCTTACCTCATTAAAAACCTTATTTTGAAAACCCAATGGGACAAAACCAAATGAAGGGAAAAAGAGTGTAAGTCATATCACCTCTCTTGATAAATGTTTAGGTGGCTTGGATCACAACCAGTGTAGCTGGATTAGCACACACTAAACTGCCCGAGATGGTGTTGAGAAGATGTTGACAAAGTTGTCTTGAATTGTTGAAGTGATCGTCTTAATATTCCCGGATCAAACGTTGTTGTTGAGCTAATCCATTTCCTCTTAGCTTCCTCCGCTACAAGCTGCTCCGGTTCAAGCTTCTCCTTCATTGTGCTTGGCATGATCACATCAGCTTGATAATTGCAATTTAAGATTAGGTCCTTATTAGATAGGGATATAATGACTAATCACAGCAGGCCTTCACCAAGACATGAATGACAAAAATCTAATTCCAAGCATGGTGCAACCTTACCTTTCGAATTCGAATGCAAGGATCAAACAACTAGAAACTACAGCATTGAGATTAACTGGTTGATTTTTAAGCGTATTTTGCTGATCTCATCACTATCCCCTATGCATATGCAACAGTCCTAAGTTGAATGATACTAGACTCAATCTTACAAATGTAAATGAACTACATGACACTCTGTTTTTTTGTTAAATAATTTTCAAAAAATTTCAAATTTTTATGGTTTTATATGCACTTAGATGCATGCTAAATTTGAATAAGAAATCAAAAGATGGGTTAAATGTATCTCTCAGACCATCTCCTAAACTTAAATTACAGTCTCTTGTGTAGTAAAAATTCAAGGAAAGGTTTTGAGAGATTGAAGAGAAAACTAAGAAAAATGAAAATAAAAATGAAATGGTATATATAATGGTTGAGTTGGGGTTGGTACCTCATTGTGAAAGAGCTGTGAAGAAATCATCAGTTACTGCTGGCCATGCTTTTCTTCGGTGTAGGTGGGCTCCATTGGGACACTCGAGTCTTCTGGTCGAGCTGGATCATGTGTGATCTGCTCGTCTCTGTTGGTGAGCTCGACCTAGGCACTCGACTCTTCTGGTCGAGCTGGGGTTGGGTCTGGTGTCTCAGACTCTAGGTGCTCCACTGGGAACTCGGCTCTTCTCTTCCTTTGCCGTATCTCAGCAGATGATCTCTTTGATGGTGATTTGAAGCCATGCCTCCATGATTTCACCCTAAGTGAACTACTTCTCCCCAAAAACCCAAACCTTTCATTCCTTTGAGGCTCTTAAGCTGCCATGAGATGTCATTGACAGTCTTGACCAAAGACTTGATAGTCTTGTCTTACCATTTTTTTCATTTCTGGAGCAAGCCTATCTTCTTATTGGCTTCCTTGAGGCTTTTACTTTCTTCTTCAAAGTGGTACACTTCAGGTTCTCGGTTTGCCTGCATCCAGTCCCTAAGTCTCTCGTTGTAAGCTTCTGACTCTGCAGCTATTGTCGGATCATATATGCAGTCTAATTGGGGAATGAAATCAGCATCTCCACCTCTGTTTAGCTTTGGGAGCTCATCAAATGGCAACATGATCTTGGCCTTTCAAGCTTGAGGATGAATGAAGTTGTACACATGTTTCCCTTGAACCATATTCCTATCAATGATGAAGGAGTTGTGAAGATACTCCATATCTAGCCGTTGTGGCTCCTCTCTCCTTGACTTAAGCTCAACTCCACATGCTCTTTATATTGGCGTTACAATCCCAGCCACATCTAGATCTCCTCTGATCACTATCTTATTCATCCTTATGGCATAATATTTGTAGGTCAGAAGTTGCCTAACCAAGACAATAGAATTTCCAGCTTTCGCTCTATCTCCTTGCATCCGGTGCCAACGCATTTGGTTCTTCTTTGTGGTGAAGATTACAAAAAATTTGAGTGCCTTGTCAAGCATTCTAAGCTCTCCTTCATTGACGCCTCCAGTGATCTTTCTCGCACACAGAGTACTGGCAATGGTCTTGTGCAGATACCTAAGAGCTGGGTTCCTTATTTTGGAGCTCTTAAACCTGGAGGGTGTGTAGGTGTCCTTGCCTCCTATGAGTCTCCAAAGCTTATTCAGCTCCCTTTTGCTGTAATCCTAATATACTTCAGGTCCTTCCTTAAAGGCATACATAATGTCAAGCTGGCTCAATTCAATAGTGTACTCATGGCCTCTGACCTTGAAGTAGATGTATCCTAATCCTCCATCAGACTCAGCCTCAGGATCATCCCAGTATAGTATCAGCTGTAAGCTGCTCAGAAGAAGGCAGTTTCCTCTTGGTACCCATCATGTGGTCTTGCTACAAGTGACAGTAGGTCATTGTGCTCAAGGAGGAGTTCAACCGCTCTTGTAATCCCCAAAGCATCCATTGTTGGCCAATGTGGATACCGTGTTCCCACAAAGTTCATGCCCTTCATCAAGTCTATGAGGATTTCCTCTTGGCCAACCTGACTCAACCCCTGATCGGGCTCACTACCCTCATCATCCTCACCACTATTTCTTTTCAGATCCTCACTTTCAGTTCTCTCTTCATCATCCTCTTGTTGTACCCTTTTCCCTTGAGCAATGTTTTCTCTTGCTCTGGAAAACTCTATTTCAGAATTCTCAACAATCTCTGCTGCACTTCTCCTTGTCATCCTCCTTGTGGTTGCATTTGATTCCATGAAACGATTAGCATTTAAAGTTTAGCCCAAATAAAAAAACCACCCGACTAACCCACTCGACCTGTTTGGTCGAGTGCATCAAAGATTTTTTGGAAATCTTTTGAATCGGGTGCAGTGGTCGAGTCATATCAATCATCAAGTTCAAGGGATAATAAGCTTATATAAACACTAGGGAACTGATAACCAGCCTTTCTAAACAAACAAGATTCAAAATTTAAGTTTTTCCAATCAAATTCTAAACATGAATGATTTCCTAAATATTTTCAAAACTTGTTTAAAATTAGCAATGCACTTCAACAGGTTCGATTTATGTTTTAAACAAGCCAATGGTAATGCAAATTAAAGTTCATAACTAGCTAAGTTTCGAAAATTCAAGGTTAAGCTCAAGAACTTGAAGATGACAATCCCAGAAAATTTTAAACCATATAAATCAATTCAATATGCAACCTTAATCACTTAAGCTCTCCACAAATAGATTTCAGTTACATGCATCAATGAAATCTATGGTTTTGTGAAGAATTCTAAATTCGAAAACCAAACCCAGAATTGTTTAAAAAATCGGTTTTGGAGCTTGAAAACTTACAGGGGTGCTTCAGAATCATTAGTGTAAGTAGACATGGTTGTAAATTTTGATTAAATGAAATTTAAATTAGAATTTTCAGAGAAGAGGATTTGAAAGAGATTTTTTTGAAAGCTATGAAGTTGTGAATTTTAAATTCGAAGACCAAACCCATAATTGTTTGAAAAACCAGATTTGGAGCTTGAAAACTTACAGGGGTGCTTCAGAATCATTAATGTGAGTAGACTTTGTTGCAAAATTTGATTAAATGAAATTTAAATGAGAATTTTTAGAGAAGAGGATTTGAAAGAGATATTTTGAAAGCTATGAAGTTGCGAAAGTGAAAGAAAAGAGAGAGAGAGAGAAAAAGGCGTGTGGGGGTTTTAAAAAGTAGGGTTTAGATTAAATTTGAATGAATGGCTGAGATTAAAAGTTGACAGTTTCAGAAAAAATCTGGCCACTCGACCAAGGGGTCGAGTGGTGTGGTCGACTGCATCATTGATGCATTCTTATTGCTTTGTAAGCTCTGTCTCTCCATTCATCTTGGTCCATAGCACTTTTTCATGGCACCCTGAGAGACACAACACTAGAGAAAAACATAAAAATACCAAAATTCTACGGCAAAATAAGTAAAGATATGTACAAAGATAACCGTGGTACTTCTTCCCAAGTGAGCTTGTTTTAAGTCACGTAGCTTGACTTTCTTTACAGAGATTAGGCATATGGTGACCCATGGAGAGGCTCTAAGGTCTCCTCTTGATCCACTGTTGATGTATTCATGAAAGAAGATGCTCTAATGGCAAATAGGAAAGCTCTACTCAACCTTGGTCCATTTGCCTTTTTAGTGACCATCCTGGGTAAATGGCTACTCTCATTTCCCTTCAACCCATATATCAGGTGCCTCTGTGCATCTACTTTGCTTGTCAGGTTTGCCACATCACTCTTTAGAGACTCGATGACTTTACCTTGAATCTCTTGAATCATCTCGGATGGTGGGGTCGAGTCCAACCTACGCCTTTCTATTAGATCATGAGCTTCCTCTTCTTCACTTTGGTAATCCTTATGATTCAGCCACTCCAATGAACCTGTTGGTAAGTTTGGAGGCTCCATTTCAGTACTCAGAGGTATGTAGCTTGGAAGCTCCTCCATGATCTCATCAGCTTCATGGTGATTATTCTCAATGGCAAAGAGTTAACCATTGATGGTGAGCTTCCTAGGATCCATGTCGATATCGAATTTCATCACCAGGTCTTTCCCAAGTTTCAGCTCAATCTTTCCCATCTTGACATCAATTACAGCCCCAGCACTTGCCAAGAAAGGTCTTTAGATAATAAGTGGGTTTCTTGGCTCCTCATCCATTTCTAGTATAATGAAGTCTGTAGGTACTTCCACATGGCCTATCCTTATGGGCAGGTTCTCAAGCATCCCATAAGATCTCCTGATTGTTCTATCAGCTAGAATCAGAGAGAGTTTGCTTGGTTTGTAATCCTCAAGTCCTTACCTCTGTGCTACTGTCAAAGGCATGATGCTTACGGAGTCTCCGAGATCGCAAAGAGAATCTCTGAACACTGTTTGTCCTAGAGAGCATGGAAGAGTAAAGGTTCAAGAATCATCAAGCTTTTCTTGTACTATTACTTCTTTCTCCATGATGACTTTACATTCATGGTTCCTTGCAGCTATCTCTTCTTGATCCTTGATCCTTTTCAACACTCTTTCTCTCAGAAAAGTCTTGGATAGACCAAGCAGTTTGATTACTTCTTTCAAAGGTATCTTAGCTTCTACCTCTTGCAGTTGTTCCTCCATAATGGCTTCATACCCTGCTACTAACTCTTTCTTAAACCTTCAAAGGAAATGACATGATAGTAGTTCCTGCAGATCAACAAGTCTCTTTTGTTTTGCAGAAATAGTTTGGACTCGATCAGGCACTCGAGCAGAGTGGTCGAGTGCTGTTTCTGAAACTAGACTCTCATCAAAAACTTTCTCTTTAGCAACGTCCTTTTGATCCTTTTGAGCAACATCCTTCCCATCTTGAACATTACTGTCCACAGTGAATGCAGCATGTCTTTTCATTAGAGGGAGATGAGAATCAGGTCTTGAAAAGATTGCATAAACATTTGCAGAATCTTTAGGGTTCTGAATTGCTTTTTCTGGTAGTTGACCTTGAGTTTTGGTAGAGGAAGATGAAGCTAAGTTCTCCAGATACTTAAGCTTTGAATTCAGAGTCTCCACCTTATTGTTGAGGTCATTATAAGAGCTGTCAATGTGATGCTTCAAGTAGGTAAGCATCTTGTTCTGCTCTAAAACACCATTCGCTTGTCCTTGAATAATTTGTTGTAACATGTTCTTCATATCAATGTCAGGGACAATCTGAGATTTTTGAGGTGCAAAACCTGATGGTGGGTTCAAAGTAGGAACCTGTTGTTGAAAGCCAACTTGTTGTTATTTAGGAGAATACCCTTGGTTCTGGTTGTATTGAACAAATTGTTTGTGCTGAGCCTGTTGCTCTGTAGGATATGTTTGATTCTGTGGATTTGCGACATTGGTGCTCCTATAAGAGAGGTTAGAATTAAAATTGTAGTTGATAAATCCCTTGTTGAATCCTCCTTGGTTCTGAATGTAGCTTACCTCCTCCAACTGATCAGCCTCCCTATCGTGGATTTGATACTGTTCTTCTTCCCCAAAAAAATTCACTGACTTCTGATGAACAATCAGCAACCTATCCATCTTCTCATTCAGTGCTCTAATCTCCTTCTTGTGCTTGTCTTCACTATCCACATAATCCCTTGTTTTTCTGTCATACTCCTCGTTGTAGTTACCTTCTGTTTAAGCTAAGTTCTCAATGAGTTCCTTGCCACTATCGACATCTCTATTCAGGAAGTTCCCATTACTAGCAGTGTCAAGGAGAGTTCTTATCTTGGGAAGGGCTCCTCTGTATAGAGTACTAAGGAGAGATTCTTCAGTAAATCCATGATGTGGACATTGTGAAGTGTAGATCTTGAACCTTTCCCATGCCTCTGAGAATGCTTCACCATTCATCTGTGTGAAACTAGATATCTTATTCTGAATGCGAGTTGTTCTTGAGTTTGAGAAGAATTTTGCCAAGAAAGACTTCTTGTAGTCGTCCCATGTTTTAATGGATCCATTTGGCAAATTCTTTTCCCACTGGTGGGCCTTGTCCCCAATTTAAAATGGAAACAGTCATAGGTTGATTCCATCCTCGCTTACCCCGTTGATCTTAGTGAGGCTGCAGAGCCGATTAAACTGGTCTACGTGTTCCAAGGGATTCTCAATTGATAGGCCATGAAACTTGTTTCCTCACACCATGTTGATTAGGCTGCTTTTTTATCTCAAAGTTGTTATTTTGTACAGCCGGTGGGACAATGCCTTGCCTTTGTGTATGTGTGCTTGGAGCATCCCCAGCTCCAATAACTATTGGTCTTGCTGGTTGTCCAGCCATTGCTTCAGGTTGAGCTATTCTGACCCTTTCCTGTTGAGGTCGTGGCTGAAGTCGGTTGATGTGGTCAATGTATTGGATTAGGTTGTGGCTACCCTAAGATCTCGTGTGCATTCAAGTGTTTGAGAAGACGCAATAGTAGCACTCGATCGATGTGGTCAAGCTGAGTGGCCGAGTCAAAGTACCTGATACAAACATAAGGCAAAAATTCAAACGAAATCAGTAACCAAAGAAAGTAATAACAAAACGAAAGAAAAATGTAACAAAATGATAACAGAACTTGATCTTAAAAGCAAAGAAATCTTAAATGTAACACATAATCACCCAAATGGCAACATCACCAAATTAATACAAGTATTTTCTCAGGTTTCAATCAATTGTAGTACAATAAGTGTCAATCCATAATGAGTGATGTGCTAACAATCAAGATGCATCAATGCTATCTAAGTCAAGCCAATTCAAATATGATGTTTTAAATTTAACAACCATAGAAATTGAAATGCAATGCGGTAAATAAGCTAATCACTAAGCATACTTGAGTTGTCAAGTCAAGCAAACTAAGTAAACAAGTAAATGAAACAAGGAAATGAAAAGCAAAGAACCAGTCGACCCTAATGCTCGAGTGGGTGATCAAGTGCAAATGCAAGAGAGTGAAAAACAAAAAAACAGAGATCAAACAAATGATTTAAACTATGGAGAGACAATAGGGATCATAGAAATGGATCAATGGATTAATGAATGAACTAAATCAACCTGGGTACATAACAAACTCACCCAATTAGGGCTAATCCCTTGACAAGAGATCTCTAAATCAATTCAATCCACTGTCGTGGCAAGGGATCTCGAGTCTGAGTGCTGACTTACCCGATTCTGCCAGAGCCATATACTCAAACAAGCAATGAACCCCAACTTGCCAAAGCCAACTAACATTCCTAACAAATGATTCTCTAGGATGGAATGCACACTCCACTTAAATCTAAATCTTCATGCTAGTGCATATAAGTCTCTCGAAATAGATGAATCAAACGATTTCATGCACACTCTCATGTGGAAATTGCCTAAGTTCAAGTTCCAAGTGATCAAGGAGAAACAAGCATTAAATACTCTAACCCAGAAGGGACTTCAATCAATCTAAAGCTTAAATACACAGATAAATAAAGAACATCCCTAAACTAATCCATCCCTAATAACCCTATGATAAACTACTCACAATCTATAAGAACACACAAATGTTCAAACTTAGAAAACTCTAAATCTGACATATGTGATATATCAGATTGAGATAAGAAGGTTTGTAGCATAAATGAAATGCAAATACTGATTATATAAAAAGATATCAAAATTAAAAGAGTATAAATAAAGAACATGGAAGAAGAGATTAAGAGGCAGAGAGAATAGGTTTTGAGTTGATAAAGTCGTGAATACCCCAATAGGGTTAATACATGTGCTTTTATACTAAATGAAAAAGCTAAAATAAAGACAAAATAGATTTCCATAAAATCCGGGAAAGTCACTCCACCATAATGGTCAAGTGGTAGGTCGAGTGCTGTGTCTCTTCTTCAATTAGCTCTATGTGCGAATCCAGAGCTCCAGCCCAGTGCCATCGACTCCTTATGCTCCCAGAACTCCCATAAGTACCTGCATCCAACCCCAAATATGCACTATGCATGCAATGCTTATGCAAAAGACCCTAAAACTCCTAAGTGGATGAAAGATGCATGTAATGTTATGATCAAGGCATGAATGCTAACTAAAATGATGATAAATAGATGCTAAAAACATGTAAAATACAGAGATATCAACTACCCCAAACTTATCCTTTCCTTGTCCTCAAGCAAATGAACAAGGATAAATTGGAGAAGAGGTTTGAAAGTGGGGATTCAGAACCAAAACAAAACTAACCAAGCCTTTAACCTCAGTGTCACAGTTAATAGTTCTAGAATGCAATGCAAATGAATCCTACTTAAAAGCTTTAGCCATACTCATCATAACAGATCTCATCGCTCAGCCTCAGCCTTAACAAGCATTAAAAGTAGACTATCCCTTTAACATTCATTAAGCAAGAACAGTGGATCAAGTTAAGCATTAAATAAGAACTAATTTGGTTTGAGGGACATGTTTTAAGAGACAAAACAGGCCTCTTCTTCCTCTGGTTTAAGCGCAGTGGTAACAAGGATCTCTCATTGAATGGATTGAACTGGTGCATACAAGAATAGATTCCCATCTACCCATGAACACACAACTGACTCCACCTAATTCTAAACACGGAAATTTACCCTAGTACTAAAACCTTTCTTTTTCTTTTCTCTCAAGGCATACATTATTTTTCTCAGCCTGGGATAATTTTTTTTCTGGTTTTCTTCGAAGGAGAGGATTTTCTATTAGCTTTTTACTTCTAGGGGATCTGGGAATTTTCTTTAAGGACTAAGGCTCGGAAAGTTTCAGAAAATTGCAGAATTGTGTCGCATAAAATTTTTGTGCGTGGCTAAAGAAAAGAAAGAGAGTGATCTTGGAATCATGGCAAGGAAGAGAGGATGATCTAGACTCGTTGGTGTGTTTGAGTATTTAGTATTAATGCTGAATTTATTTAGTTTATGATTTTTACGATAAACAATCATGTGGAATAAATTGGTGATTTTATTTGTTTAATTCCGGTTTAATTTTAGAAAGTGGTTATATTATTTGAATTAATTATTATTCCTGAGTTCGTTGAATTTTAATTGATTTGGCTTGGGAATATTTAATATTTATGGGAGTTTTAATTATTTGGTTAAAAAATAATTATCTTTTCTATCACTCTTTTATTAGAACTCCAGAGTTAAGCATGCTTGGGATAAAGTAGCACTAGAAGGGGTGACATATCGGACAGTGATTTTCGGTACCATGTTCGCTGAGGTCAAAACACGGAGAAAGATCATATGGTAATTTGTAGGGATAGTAACAAATCTTTCGAGCTTTCTAAAAATTAATGCATCGGCCGTCGGACGAGGGTGGAGCCCACAGACTTAGAGAGGGCGTGAGGTGTTCACGGACAGTGATGGTCGGGGCGTTGGTGTGAGAGTTGCTAGAGAAGGGTTTGGTGAAAGCTATTGAGGATGGGAATCAACTTGGGTCTGTTTTGATAAATTGATTTTTATGGTGAGCCTAGGAGACCTTTTAATAAAGAAATAACCATGAACCTTAAACTAAAGGTTTCAGATTTGATTTCTCCACAAGGAACATGGAAGACAGAGCTTCTCTCAGTTTTGATATATCTGAATGATGTTAAGAGGATTCAGGCTTCACCACCTAATAGGCTTCTTAAGGATAGTTGGTTTTGGGCTCATACAAAGAATGGTGAATATTCAGTCAAGTGTGGGAATTGGCTTGTTTCTAGGAAATAGGGCCGGCTTAGAGGAGAGGGCAGGATGGGCGGCGACCCTGGGGCCCAATCCCGGATGTTGATAATTAAGGGACCCAATTTTTTTATATATATAAAAAATTGAATTATTTAAAAACTTTAGATTGGAGAGGACCCAAATTTTTTTTATATGTATATATTTTTATTATAACTATAAAACTTTCAAAAATATTACTCATTTAAAAATATTTAGTAGCTCAAAAAAAATGTTTTAGTAAAAAATCCTAAAAAACAAAATTGAAGGGTCCAAAATTTTTTTTTTGCCCTAGGACCCAAAAAAATATTGAGCCGGTGCTACTAGGCTCTTAATAAGCTTAAGCCCCGAGTGTGGTCTCTCCAGACTGTACCTAAGATTCAGGTGTTTTTGTCAAGTGCACTCTCATGTGCTTTAGCGGTCAAGTGCACTCACATGGTATTAACGCGAATTTGAATTGTAGAATTTGCTCACATGTCTCTGAATCAATTGCTCATGTATTGTTTTTATGTACTCCGGCGCGGAATGTCTGGGAGCTTGTGAACATCCTGCTACCCCCATCTGGGTTTCTTTGGTTCTGTTTTTGAAAATATGAGGTATAATTTTGATTTCATAGATAGTACTAGAGCTCCAGATCCTTTGCGTTTGGCTATTCATTGGTAAAACTATTGCACCTGATTTTTTAAATATATAATAATATTCCCATAAATATTAAATTCCTCTAATTTTCATTAAAATAAATAATTCACAAAATATTCATATTAATTTAATTAATTCAGCTTAAGCAAATTAAACCATCAAATAAATTCCAAAAAAGTCAACCATAACTAATTCATTGATTAAACATGATTAAATTCATCACAATTAATTACCAAAATTCTGAAACTAAAATCACATTACTTCCAAAATTATTAAATAATTCAACCAAATTTCTAACATGATTTTAACTTCAAAAATCATAAAATAAATAATTCGTAATAATTCAACAATTTTTCGAATTAAAATAAATCAACAATAAAAACCTCAACCGAGTTCTAGATGATCTCCTCTTCATTGCCATGATTCCACGATCACACTTTTTATTTTTCTACATCAAGTAAAAGGAGATGCATAAGTATTTTGATAAATAATTAGTGAGGCAATCCTCTCATCTATAAGTTAACGTATTTAAACACGAAAATACCAAATTAAATCAACCATCACACGAAACACTCGATCTAGATCAACCCGAGATCATGCACGATCTATATTCATGAAAAAACATTAAATAATTAAACCGCTAAGATAAGCTTATGTTCCTGCACTCACCTTAGCCAAACACATAAAATTTCCGCGACGAAATTCAACAATTTCCTGAAACTTCCTGGGACGTTTACACCCTAAGATTATTTCCCAACAAAAAAATCTAAAATAAGAAAATAATAATTTAATAAGAAAATATTAACTACACCCACCACTTGATAAACACTAAACGACAAACAAAATACAACATCACGACTTAAGTCATTTTAGATTTTACAGATAAGGTCATTTTAGATTAACGCTCTCTTCTACGCCTTGAGACTCTGCAACAAACACAGCACCATTGATGACATGGCCGCTCACCACCAAAAAACACCACCGTGTCTCACGCCTCGCCGCCAACCACCGCCAATGTCGTCCGATCCATGCCCAACTCATGAGAACACCACAGATCTCAATCTCCTCTTGACGACACCGCCGATAACGATTGAAACCACCTCGATGCAACGGCCACTCTCAGCCACAACATCAATTCCAATACGTCACCCCCGAAACTTGACAACCAACATCCGATCAACGAGAACAACACAAGGAGAAGAGATTCTTACCGAGATGGAGAGGGAGATGGAGACTCGAGCTTCTCTCACACGGCAACGATGGAACAGTCCAAGCCAAGCAATGATCTCTTCACACAAAATGATCCAACACCACCGCCACTCTGTTCTTCTCCTCACGCCACAAAGCTCAACTTTTCCTCTTGGTTTCACTCGATGGAGGCGATGAGCAACCTTGGAGAACAAGGCTAGGGTGGCGATGCAAAACTTTCGAGAGTTAGGACTGGCGACGAAGAATTATAGGTTTTAGGGTTTTTTCCGATTAATTTCTCTTAAGAACCCTAACTTTCTAATCTTTGCAAAGCAGCCCCATAACTTTCTGATCTTTTCGAATCAACCCCTTGATTTTTATTTGATTTTCCCACATAATTCCCTCAAATAAAAACCAATTAGAAAATACCAAAATAATTATTTTACCGATAATTATTAAATTCCTTTTTCCGAAACACGGGCGTTAGAATTCTCCTCCACTAATATAGATTCGTCCTCGAATCTAACACTCTCGTCCCATCCACAAGGACTTAACCACTCATATCACAACACAACGGTCACACCTGACCACCCCAGCCGACACAACCGATCACGATATCAAACACTATTGATATATGAAGTCTACATTCAGTCACTGGCTTACGACTCTGATCATAAACTCATTGCTAACAACTCAAACTCATACCTGTCCACTATAAGACACCAAGTCCTATAAGCTCTGGGCATCCATACCACTCCGCTCTCAGACCACAAGTCCTTTCGAGTTCTTGCTATCTAACTCATGCCACTCCACTCTGGGCAATATAACCTTACAAGTTCTCGGTAATCACATACGACTCCACTCTAGGCTATACACCTTGCGAGTTCTTTGCATCACACTCATACCACTCTACTCTAGGCAATATAACCTTACGGATTCTCGTTATAACATACCACTAAACCTTGGGCTATATACCTTACGAGTTCTGGATATCACACTCATACCACTCTAGTCTGGGCAATATAACCCTACGGGTTCTCGGTATCATATACCAGTCCCCCATGGGCTATATACCTTACGAGTTCTAGGTATCAGAGGAACTAACCATCCTCCCTAGAGTTGTACAGGAATATTCCGTCCTTTGAGCAATCTTGACCCCCATGATCTTGATACGACCTCGCATAGGAATACCAGCATCACACAAATTCGAAACCCAAAATCTCAACCTTTCCCATAACCACTACTCAGGTTATCTCAACGCATACCCAGTCACTCAGGATACTCACATAATCTCCTCCTCATTATAACTCAAGTTTTTACATCTTAATATAAACTCTTTTCAGAACCTCATGTTCACTTAACTCTCATGCCAACACCAGCCATCAGCAATAAGAACCTCCATCTTATTAAATCCTCCTGCATTATCGTTTACAACACTAAAATGAAATACATACTCATGACATCCTCAGTCATCAATAATAAGAAATACTTATCTTATTAGAATTTATAATGTACTAATCGTCTACAATACCAAAACGAAATACATAATGATCAACATAACATAAATAATAAACTCAAAACTGGACACCATCGATGAAAGCTCAAGCCTCAGATTGTTTCTTGAACCACTTTTTGAATCTTGCTTTCATCCTCCCCTCTGGTTCCAAAGTTTCCTCCTCGACACCATCACATCGCCTCATATGGAGCCATTCCAATACTCGGCTGGTAGCTATTGTTATAAGTAAAATCTACCAGGTTCAAGTAATCCATCCACTAACCACCCCAGTCAAGCACACACATTCTCAGCAAATCCTCGAGAGTCTGGATGGTCCTCTCGGATTGCCTATCCATTTGAGGGTGTTAGGCCATACTTATGTGTACCTTAGTGCCCATCCCAGCCTGAAAATCCTTCTAAAACACCAAAGTGAACTTGAAATCATGGTCTGACACTATACTCACAGGTACCCCATGAAGTCTCACAACGTCATTGACGTACTTTTTAATGGCCATAAAATGTGCCGACTTGGTCAAACAATCAACAATGACCCAAATAGCATCCTTGGTCCGAGAAACGGGCAGCCCAACCATGAAATCCATCGAAATCAACCCACTCTGGAATGGGTAAACTTCGCAACAACCCGCTCAGAACTTGATGCTCAGCCTTCACTAGCTAGCACACATCGCAAGCCGCGACCCAGTTAGCCATATCTTTCTTCATCTCGACCCAATGGTAAAATCTTTTTAGATCTTGGTTCATCTTAGTCACCCCTAGATGAATCGAAAATATACTCGTATGAGCCTCACTTATGATCTCTTATCTCAAATACTCATCCTTGGGTACACATACCAATCCATGCACCAGAATAGTCTCATTCTGAAACAAGATATTTTCACACAAGAATGCAAAATTATCTTAATGCAATCAAAGCAGTATAGTGGGGAAGTAAAATGTTAATCCAATCAGGAGTACTGTGTTATGAAGAAAGGATACAACTAATTCATCTTAAGTAAAGCCAAATAGATAAAAGTTTATCTAACAACCTAAATGAATGCAAGTAAAGAAAGTAAAGGCCCAACTCGAGGTGTAAGTTCGAGTAGGGTGGTCGAGCAAAGCAAGAAAATATATCAAAAGAAAGCACTCGACCAAAAGGATCAAGTGCATGCAATCGAATGAAAGTAGGAAAACGAAAAAAATAGAGAAGTACTCGACCTTAAGGGTCGAGTAGATGCAATCGAGTGGTAATAAGCATAAAACAACATGACAATATCAGAGTAATAACACGAAATTAAATCAATCAAGATGAAAAAAGGATCTTAGACATGGTATAATCGATCAATAACTACTCTTAATCAACCTGGGCATCTAACAAACTCAACCAATTAGGCTATTTCCTTGACAACAAATTTCTAAATCAGTCCAGTCAACTCTCATGGTAAACGACCTCAAATCTACCTGCTGACATACCCAATTTTGCAAGAGCCACAGAGATAAACAAGCATAAAGCATCAATTTATTAAAGCCAACAAACATTCCTAACAACTGATTCCCTAGGATGGAATACACATCCTATTTAAATCTAGATCCTCAAGCTAGTGTATACAAGTCTCTGGAAAAAGTTGAATTCAGTAATTTCATTCATACTATCATGTGGAAATTTCCTGATATCAAGTTCCAATTGATCAGAGAATAACAAGCAATAAGATCACTCACCCAGAGGGAAAATTGAAATTCAAGAAATACTTAAACACTCAGATCAATCGAGAGCAGTTACTAATCTAACCAATGCCTAAGAACCCTAAAAAGACTAATCAGCATTCATGATAATCACAAAATACAAAAACCCAGAAAATACTAAAATTGACATATATTAAAGATAATGATGAGATGAACAAGATTGTAAAAGAAACTAAGTGCAAAATATTAATAAATCAAAAGGGATCTGTGTTACAATGTCTGGAAAATGAAGAAAAAGAGAGAAAAAGTTTAGAGGCAGAAGTTAGGGTTAAGAGAGGCGTCTCTGCTAAATTAATGACACTGGTATTTATACAAAGCGGCTTGGAAGCCCTAATAAACGCAAAAGGACAAAATAACTAATCAGATCATGGGAAGGGAAATCCACTCATGCTCAGTGGTCGAGTGGTACTGGTCGACTTCTTGAGGGTGAAAAGCATGATCTTCAACTCGACCTCATCAACTCGAGTACATATGGTCGAGTGGTCTTGACTCCTTCTCCAAGTCATCTTCAGCTCGAGTCCAGTGGTCAAGTGCTTCCATCGAGTAGGTCATGAGTCTCTAAATGTCCACTCCAAAGCTCGAAACTACCTAAAATCATCTCCTATATGCACAATGTATGCAATG
>CM051374.1:6207766-6232766 GCA_028015245.1 Cardamine occulta
CTTATGCAAAAAGTCCTAAGTACTCTAAGATGATGAATATGATGCAAAGTGGTATAAACAATGGATGAAACTATACTAAAATGATGATAAGTAAAGGCTAAAAAATGTAAAATATAGTAACATCAACTCCTCCAAACTTAGTCTTTACTTGCCCTCAAACAACACTCAAGACTAAACCTCAGGACCAAAGAAAACTGATAAAGCATATAGCCTCAAAGTCCTAGTTAAGAGTTATAGAATGCAATGCAAGTAAGCCTTACTTAAAAACTGTAGCCATTCTCATCACAACAAAATATAACTCTCAGCCCTAACTTACACAAGCATTCAAAGCAAACAGTCCCTTTGAATCATGCAATGCATCACAAGTGAACTCATTTGGTTTGAGGGACATGTTTTAAGAGACAAAAATGGCCTCTTCTTCCTCTGGTTTAAGCACATCGTAACTGAGATCTCTCTTTAAAATGGATTGAACTGCAAGAGAAGGCTAAAGGTAAAAGCCAACTGATGCATAAAAAGAATAGACTCCCATCTACCCATGGATACACAACTAACTCCTCCTAAACCTAGACACATAAACTGTTCCTAGTTCTAAACCTTTATTTTCTTTTCTCTCAAGGCAATCATTCTTTTCTCAACTCTGGATCAATCTTTATCTTTTCCTTTTCTGATTTTCTTCTAAGGAGAAGATTTTCTATCTTTTTTATTACTTCTAGCAGATTTGGGATTTTTCTTAACTGTTAAGGCTCTTACTTGGTCGAGTGGTCTGATCGAGTAGACCGCTATATATATATATATTATTCTTTTCTTTTTACAATGCACTGAGCCTTCTCTTATATTTTTCATTTCCCAAACCCTTTACTAGACACAAATTTTCTTACTATCCTCTCCAAAGAATTCTTAACACTCTCATTCTTTTCTTTCCTTTTTCCACTCTTTCTTTTCTTTTCAAATACAGAACCTCACCTAAGCTCAAACTCCTTAATCCTAGTTTGGTTCAAAAAAATGTAAACCAGAATCTACATGGGAAACCATTACTGTCGGCCTAAACCTAACACTTTCTCTTAAGTTCAATCCGAAACAAGGCCTCACACTCAGAAATAGTTTATGGTTTGAAAGGAGAGTAGGCTTGGTGTTTTAGGGGGAACTGCTCCAAAGATGGGAGCAGCTAGTTGGATTAACAAGCGTGGCAAAAAGAAGAAAGAGAATCCAAGCATTTTCTGGTAGCCATTAGTTTAAATGCAAATGCAAAGACATTATAATTGCAAATCAGTATTAGGTTCAAATTGAGAGGGACAGTTTAGCAAATTACAGCAAGCTTCAGTTAAGACAAGAAAGCTAAATTAAGATTTCAAGAATGGTCATGTCTTAATTTTCAAACTCACATGCAGGCATTAAACAACTAGAAACGTGGAGATTGAAACTATATGATGAATCAGAAGACTTGTAAGGTCAATATCATCATCATCTCCTATGCAAATGAAACAGTTCTATACAAAATGATACTAGACTCAATCCTAAAGATGCAAATGAACTACATGAACACTCTGTTTGTGTGAAATAATTTTTGAAAATTTTCAAATTTTTATGGTTTTTAAATGCAATATATGATGACTCAAGGATGTAAAATTTGAAATAAGAAAATAGAAAACATTGTTAAATACATCTCAGACCCTCCCCAAACATAAATTACACAGTCCTTTGTGTAATAAAAATTCAAAGGAAAGGTTAAAAGATTAAAAAAATAAAACTAAGGAAAAAAAAATAATGCAATGGTATATACAAGGAGTGATAAACGTGGTACCTTTACGAATGGAGAAGAAAGCATCAGCAAAGGTATCCATGCTCTCTTGTGTGTACAGGTTCGACTCGACCCTAGGACTCGATGGCACAGGTCGAGTGGTCTGCTCTTCTGCTCGAGTCGACGTGGTCAAGTGGTATGCTTGAGTGTGGGACCTCTCTTCCCAGGTGCTTTACTGGGTTCTCTGGACGTCTCTTCCTTTGTATTTGTTCCACTGAAGATATCCTTGCAAGTGGACTATATGATGAGATCCTAACCAGCAGCCGACTTGAGGAAGCTAAGGAAATAGAGGAGCAGCTTGAACCAGAGCTTAAGGGAGCTAAGGAGATGGAGGAGCAGCTTGAACCCGAGCTTAAGGAAGCTAAAGGAGAAGCCACAGAGCAACATGGACTTGAGGAAGCCAACGACAAAGATCTACATGTGCCCCTTGGTCCGATGACTCGATCCAAGCAAGCAAGATTCCATCAAGCATTCTACACTCTCTTACACCATATCCAGGGCCGACTTGAGTTTGCTAATCCAGTCACCTTGATTGTGATTCACGCCGCTTAAGCATTCATCAAGAGAGGTGTGTGGACTTGTACTCTTTTTCCCTCCTCTTGGTTTTATCCCAATGGGTTTTCCAAGAGAGGTTTTTAATGAGGCCAGCCCACACACTCTTTATCATTTCCTCTTGATGAAATCCAAGCCCACTCCATTCACTCCATTCTCGCCACTTTGAAGCTGAAGAGTTACTTGTCTTAAGTCTTTTGTACACTTAATGATCAGCTTTGACTCATTAAGTAATTGCTATTTTCTATATTTTAGTTCTAAGTATCTGAAACTCTATAAGTACTTGTATTCTCTTTCTCTTCAGATTTATCAAACCTTTCTTATTCTCAATCATCTTTGAAACTGTTTGATCATGTTCGATTAATGTATTCGAAATCTCCTTGCACTACGTAACGCCCTTGAAAGTCTAAGAGTGATTCCGCAACTCTTAGAAGTTTCATTCAAGCCATTTTCGTGGTTACTCATCCATTTGAACCGATCTCTACCCCTCCTCCCTCGCCAATCACCATCAAACCGGTACATCGGAGGGTTCTCTTGCTTCAAATATCCCACCTAGCCTTTCGATAGCTTTCACGGACGTTATCGTTCCCCAGGATCACATCAAGTGGTATCAGAGCAGACTCCATCTCAGGTTGTGTCTTTTCAAACCGATTATACCCTTTCATATTCTTCATAACCTTTGAATTGATTTATCTGTTGATTGTCGGAATTTTCATAAATCTTTGGTAATAGATAAAATCGTCAAATCAGTTTTCAAAGAACATATTATGAGTCTAGTTTATGTGAAAATTGATTTCGGAATTTTTGGACACGATTTGATATTTTAATCTGACCGATCATCTTCAAGTGATTTTGAAAAGAGAATTTCTGCGACTTTTCAGTGTTTTAATTTTCATAAATCCGTTTTAATTGCTAAAATAGTGAGATCGTTGGATTTGTCTTTAAAACGAGTCAGGTATTTTAGAAAATTGTTTCTAGAATTTTTGAACGTGTTTGGGTATTTTATTCGAATCGATCAAACCAAACTGTCTCTTGGAATTCCAAGCAAGCTTATCTTGTATTGTTGTTGTGTTATCTGTTGGGCATTTTACTTGTTATTTTGTTTCAATCTGATCAGGTACCATGGCAGAAAGCAGCAATGGTGAAGAAGAATCCGCAAACTCCAACAACCAACTTCTTGACTCCTTTAAGGCAATGATGAACGAGAGTATAGCAACCATGAGGGCAGAGATGAGAGCTGAATTTGACAGATCCATCAACGACCGATTTAGGAGGCAATCACAACCTTCTGAGGCTGAGCAGTACTATAGTCACTCCTCTAGAACACACCATGCAAGGAGAAGACGGCCAAGAGAGGAACAACCCCTTAGGATCAATCAAACTCAAACCCGAGATCCTTTAGCCGGCCTAAAAATCGAGATTCCATCTTTCCATGGAACCAATAATCCGGAAGAATATCTAGAGTGGGAGAAAAAGATTGAGATCGTCTTTGACTGCAGAGAATTCACTCAAGACCACATGGTTCGGATAGCTCCAACCGCATTCAAGGATTATGCCTTAAGTTGGTGGGATCAGCTAGTAACTTCAAGGAGAAGGGTTGGAGATCTTCCTATTGAAACTTGGAATCAAATGAAGATTATTATGAGGAAGAGATTTATACCTAGTCATTATCATAGAGAGTTGCATCTAAGGCTGAGGAATCTATCTCAAGGAAGTAAGTCTGTGGAAGAATACTACAAGGAGATGGAAACTTTGTTGCTTAGAGCTGATATCCGAGAAGATGGTGAAGCTACTATGGCCAGATTTATGGGCGGCCTTAATAGGGAAATTATGGATCGGCTGGAAGTACACCATTATGTGGAAATGGAAGAGCTTCTGCATAAAAGCTAACATGTTTGAGAAACAGCTTAAGAGAAGGAACCCTAGACCCGGTTATGTTTCCACAAGAGTCAGCGAAACCCGAGGCGGCAGACCTATCGAGGACCACCAGCCAATTTCCAAGCCAACGACCGAAGAGCCCCGTCTTAAGGGCCTTGATAAGGGTTCAAGCACCAATACCAGGGAAATACAATGCTTCAAATGTAAGGGTTTTGGTCATTATTGAACGCCTGCTCCAATAAACGAACCATAGTCATTCGAGCCAATGGAGAGCTAGAATCGGAAGAAGAACATTCGAAGCTGAGTCTATAGAAGAGCATGTTGCAATGCCAACGGTAGGACAACTCTTAGTCACAAGGAGGACTTTGAATCTGCATGCTACTTTCGAGAAAAATGAGCAACGGGAGAATCTATTCCATACTCGATGTCTAGTAAAAGAAAAGGTTTGTAGCTTAGTGATCGATGGAGGAAGTTGCACTAACGTCGCGAGTGAGTCCATGGTGGAAAAACTTGGGCTAACGGTCATTAAGAGAGCTAAGCCTTACAAACTACAATGGCTTAATGATGAGGGAGAGTTGGAAGTTAAGCATCAAGTCTTAGTTCCTTTGTCTATCGGAAAATATGAAGATGAAGTCCTATGTGATATCTTGCCGATGGATGCTGGGCATATACTTCTTGGAAGACCTTGGCAATCTGATCGTAAAGTCATGCATGATGGATTCACCAACCGGTATACCTTTGAGTTCAAAGGCAAGAGGAACATTCTCATACCGTTAACACCGCAAGAGGTTCATCTAGACCAGATCGCTTTGAAGAAAAACAAGATCACTTCCGAATCCAAGCGCAAACAACCGACCAATCTTATGATCAAGCCTCAACAAGGAAGTTATCCGCCATCCCTACTTTTTGTGTTTAAAGAATGTCTTAAAACTAACCAAACGGTGCAGGAAATCCCTAGCAAAATTCAGTTTCTTTTACAGGAGTTTCAAGGCGTTTTCCGGAAGAACCTCCACAAGGTCTACCGCCAATCCGTGGCATTGAACACCAGATCGATTTCACCCCCGAGCTTCTCTTCCCAACAAACCCGCCTACAGAACCAATCCTCTAGAGACTAAGGAGCTTCAACAGCAAGTCACCGAGCTCATGGAGAAAGGACATATCCGAGAGAGTATGAGCCCATGTGACGTGCCCGTTTTGCTCGTCCCTAAGAAATATGGAAGCTGGAGGATGTGTGTCGATTGCCGTCACGATCAACAATATCACTGTAAAGTATCGACATCCTATACCTAGATTAGATGATATGCTTGATGAATTGCATGGTTCTAGCATTTTTTCTAAGGTAGATCTTAAAAGCGGATATCATCAAATTAGGATGAAAGAAGGGGATGAATGGAAAACCGCATTTAAAACTAAACATGGTCTATATGAATGGTTAGTCATGCCTTTTGGATTAACCAACGCACCTAGTACTTTCATGAGACTAATGAATCATGTTCTTAGAGCATTCATAGGTCATTTTGTGGTTGTATATTTCGATGATATCCTAATCTATAGCCGTAGCTTGGATGATCATGTGGAGCATCTTAGAAAAGTTTTGGAAGTACTTAGGAAAGAAACCTTGTATGCTAATCTTAAGAAATGTACCTTTGGAACAGATAACCTTGTCTTCTTAGGTTTTGTTGTGAGTACAGATGGCATTAAGGTTGATGAGGAAAAGATCCAAGCGATCACAGAATGGCCGCGTCCTAGACATGTCGTGAAGTGAGAAGCTTTCATGGCCTTGCCGGTTTTTATCGGAGATTCGTCAAAGACTTTAGCACTCTAGCAGCTCCACTCACTGAAGTTATCAAAAAGAATGTTGGATTTAAGTGGGAGCAAGCTCAAGAAGATGCTTTCCAAGCTTTGAAAGACAAGCTCACACACTCTCCGGTGCTATCTCTTCCTAACTTTGATAAAACATTTGAAATTGAATGTGATGCCTCAGGATTTGGTATTGGTGCTGTACTTATGCAGGAAATGAAGCCCATAGCCTACTTTAGTGAAAAACTTGGAGGATCCACGCTCAATTACCCCACTTACGATAAAGAGCTCTATGCGCTTGTTCGTGCCTTGCAAACATGGCAACATTATCTTTGGCCCAAGGAATTTGTTATCCACATGGATCATGAGTCTCTAAAGCATCTCAAAGGACAACAAAAGCTGAATAAAAGACACGCAAGGTGGGTGGAATTCATTGAAACTTTCCCGTATGTGATCAAATACAAGAAAGGTAAAGAGAATGTAGTAGCCGATGCTCTTTCTCGGAGGTATGTTCTCTTGAACTCTTTAGAAGTTAAGCTACTAGGGTTCGAGCATATCAAGACTTTATATGCTTCTGATCCTGATTTTAAGGACATCTATGCTTCTTGTGAGAAGTTCGGTAGCGGCAAATATTTTCAATGTGACGGCTTTCTCTTTTATGAAAATAGATTGTGTGTACCTAACTCCTCTTTAAGAGATTTGTTTGTGAAGGAAGCTCACGCAGGTGGTCTCATGGGCCATTTTGGCGTAGCTAAGACCTTGAGTGTGATGCAAGCACATTTCTTTTGGCCACACATGCAGAGAGATGTAGAGAAAGCTTGTGAAAGATGTACAACTTGCAAACAAGCTAAGTCTAAAATCCAGTCTCACGGTTTGTATACCCCTTTACCCATTCCTTTGCATCCGTGGCATGACATCTCTATGGATTTTATTGTTGGATTACCTAGGACTAAGACCGGAAAGGACTCTGTTTTTGTGGTAGTAGATAGGTTCTCGAAAATGGCACATTTTATCCCTTGTCATAAAACTGATGATGCAATGAATATAGCCGGATTGTTCTTTAGGGAAATTGTTAGGTTGCATGGTATGCCTAGGACCATTGTATCGGATAGAGACACTAAGTTCCTTAGCTATTTTTGGAAAACGCTTTGGTCTAAGTTAGGAACTAAGCTTTGTTTCTCTACGACTTGTCACCCACAATCTGATGGTCAAACCGAAGTAGTTAATAGGACTTTATCTACTTTGTTGCGTGCATTGATTAAAAAGAATCTAAAGACTTGGGAAGAATGTTTACCTCATGTAGAGTTTGCTTATAACCATGCTAGGCATTCTGCATCTAAGTTTTCTCCATTTGAAATTGTCTATGGTTTTAATCCTATATCACCTTTGGATCTAATGCCTTTACCTGTGAGTGAAAGAGTTAGTTTAGATGGAAGAAAGAAAGCAGAACTTGTCAAGCAGATTCATGAGAAAGCTCGGATCAATTTGGAGAGCAAGACCAAACTCTATGCCAAGTATGCTAACAAACGGATTTTTTTTTTATTTTTTTTTTTTTTTTTAAAAAAAAAAAAAAAATTTTAAAAAAAAAAAAATAATTTTTTTTTTAAAAAGGGTCCTTTCAAAGTTCATCAAGAAAACTTAACGACAATGCCTACCAGCTGGACCTCCAAGGTAAGTACAACGTAATTAAGCTTCAACATTTTAGAGATGAAACGGATTTGAGGTCAAATCCTTTTCAAGTGGGAGAGGATGATGAGATCCTAACCAGCAGCCGACTTGAGGAAGCTAAGGAAATAGAGGAGCAGCTTGAACCAGAGCTTAAGGGAGCTAAGGAGATGGAGGAGCAGCTTGAACCCGAGCTTAAGGAAGCTAAAGGAGAAGCCACAAAGCAACATGGACTTGAGGAAGCCAACGACAAAGATCTACATGTGCCCCTTGGTTCGATGACTCGATCCAAGCAAGCAAGATTCCATCAAGCATTCTACACTCTCTTACACCATATACAGGGCCGACTTGAGTTTGCTAATCCAGTCACCTTGATTGTGATTCACGCCGCTTAAGCATTCATCAAGAGAGGTGTGTGGACTTGTACTCTTTTTCCCTCCTCTTGGTTTTATCCCAATGGGTTTTCCAAGAGAGGTTTTTAATGAGGCCAGCCCACACACTCTTTATCATTTCCTCTTGATGAAATCCAAGCCCACTCCATTCACTCTATTCTCGCCACTTTGAAGCTGAAGAGTTACTTGTCTTAAGTCTTTTGTACACTTAATGATCAGCTTTGACTCATTAAGTAATTGCTATTTTCTATATTTTAGTTCTAAGTATCTGAAACTCTATAAGTACTTGTATTCTCTTTCTCTTCAGATTTATCAAACCTTTCTTATTCTCAATCATCTTTGAAACTGTTTGATCATGTTCGATTAGTGTATTCGGAAATCTCCTTGCACTACGAACGCCCTTGAAAGTCTAAGAGTGATTCCGCAACTCTTAGAAGTTTCATTCAATCCATTTTCGTGGTTACTCATCCATTTGAACCGATCTGTTCCCCTTCTCACTCACCAATCATCATCAAACCGGTACATCGGAGGGTTTCCTTGCTTCAAAGATTTCACCTAGCATTTGGAGAGCATTTAGGGACGTGATCCTCCCCCAGGATCACATCACTATAGCTATGTGTCCTTGAAGGCATCCTAAAAAGTTGCTTTTTCGCAGAAATCCAAAACTAGGACTTGCCTTCTTTTGTAGTGACCTACTCTTCTTCTTCTGTAAGGCCTTGAGCTGCCCTGATATGCCATTTGTTCCATTTCTGGAGCAAGCTCACCTTCTTGTTTTCTTTCTTCAGGGTCCTACTCTCCTTTTCATAGTAGTACATCTCAGGCTCATTGTTTTTCTGAAGCCATTCTCCAAGGGTCTCATCATCAGAACATGTTGCCGCAGCTGCTGAGGAGCTGTATAGACACTCGATAGGAGGAATGAAGCTGAAGTCTCCACCACGATTAAGCTTTGCAATATCATCAAAAGGAAGCAATAGCTTGGCCTTGCCAACCTGCGGGTGGGTAAAGTTGTAGACGTGCTTGCCTTGCACCATACTCCTTTCAATGATTAGAAAGTTGTGGAGGTACTTCATGTCTATCCATAGAGGTTTAACTATCTGTGGCCGTATCTACTCTCCACATACCTTCAGGATTGGCGTCACTATTCGTCCCACAACTAGCTCTCCTCTGTTTACCATCATGTGGTTTTTGAGTGCATAATCCTTGCACCTCATAAGCTTTTTAACCAGAACAATCGAGTTTCTAGTGTTAGATCTATCACCTTGCATCTGGTTCCCACGCCTACTATTCTTCTCTGTACTGAAAACTACTAGATCTTTGAGTGCTTTTTCAAGAATCTGAAGCTACCCCCTCATTGATGTTTTCAGTAATTTTTCATGCAAAGAGGGTATTAGCTCCCTCTCATTCTCTTATCCCTGAACCCTTTTACCTCGTGTTATGTCTTCTCTAGCTCTAGAAAACTCACTCTCGGGACTTTGAGCATTCCTGCTGCTCTTCTTCGAGTTATCCTTCCCAGAGTTTCATTTGAGTTAGGAAAAACCTGGGCCACTCAATCGGTGTAATTGAGTGGTTTGATCGAGTGGTCTCCGTATGTGTTGCAATCTCTTCTTTTCCTTTTTGTCCTGGTCCCTAGCATTATCTCATTTCCCCTGAGATCCAAATACTTACAGAAAAACATAAAATACCAAAATGTAATGCAAATAATAAGAAAAGTATGTACAATGGTAGTCATGGGACTTCCTCCCAAGTGAGCCTGTTTTAAGTCACTAAGCTTGACTTTTCAGAACCTTTTTAGGGGGGGGCTGATAGAGAGGCTATGAGGTTCCCTCTTTGGTGCTTGGTGGTTGATGGAAAAATGATGCTCTAATGGCAATGGTAAAAGCTCTACTCAGCCCAGGTCCATTGATCCTTTTGGTGACCTTTCTGGGTGAGGAGCTACTCACATTGCCATTTAGTTTCTTCACTTGCATCTTCAACATCTCAACCTGAGTGGTGAGATCAGCAACCACTTCTTCTAGACTTCTGATTATTTCAGCCTGTGAGATTTGATCCGGCTCGAGTTATTATTCTAGTGTTAAGGTTGAGCCTACACTTTCTGATATATTGAGGACCTTACTAGAGCTCGCATGGTCGAGTGGTGCTTTAAGCTCTCTTGAATGCAAATCCTCTTGTACTAGACCCTTGATAAAACAACATCTCATCCACATCAACACTTTCCCTTGTTCGATCCACCAACTGGGTCTTAAGTGCTTGATCTCTCATGTAGCTCTCTTTTTCATCAGATAAGTAATCCCTGTTGTTGATCCAATCTAGGGACTCAGAAGGGATGCTAGGTACCTCATCAGGGATGCTAGGTACCTCATCAAGGGTTGCACCATCTTTAGGTCCTTCAACAGAGAAAAGCTGGCCATCTAGTGTAGGCTTCCTGGTTTCATTAGTGATGTCAAACTTCATCACAAGATCATCTCCTAGATGGACGTTAATCTCCGCTCCCCCCCCCCCTTTTTGTCTCAATCATAGCACCAACTGATGCTAATAAGGGTTTCCCAAGAATCAGAACATCTCTTGGCTCCTCGTCCATTTCCATCACTATAAAATCAGTAGGCACCTCAACATGCCCAATTATGAGTGGGAAATTCTTAAGCAAGCCATAGGGTCTTCTTATATTTCTATCAGCTAAGACAAGGGAAAGCTTACTTGGCTTATAGTCTTGATAGCCTAACCTTTCAGCTACTGACAAAGCCATGATGCTAACTAAGGCTCCAAGATCACATAGTGAGTTCCCAAAGACTGTTTGGTTAAGAGAGCATGACAGAGTGAATGAACATGGATCTTCGAGCATCTCTTGTACAATAATTTTCTCCTAAGTGATGGCCTTGCATTCATGTTTTTTTGCAGCTAATTCTTCCTGATCCTTGATTCTTTTCAGCACTCTTTCTCTCAGGAAGGTCTTCAAGGGTCCAGTAGCTTAATGGCTTCTACAAGGGCATCTTTGCTTCCACCTCTTGCAGTTCTTCTTCTAAGATGGCTTCATACCCTGCCACTATCTTCTTCTTGAATCTTCCTGGGTAAAGGCATGTTAGTAAGACCTGAAGCTCAACAAGTTTTTTCTCCTTTGCAGTCATGGCATCAACTCAAGTAGGTGCTCGAGTGGTGTGGTGGAATTGGACCTCCAGTTGAGGTTTCTCTCCAATTTTGGATTCAGCTCGAGCAAGTTGTTGGGTGGCTCCATCGAGTTGGTTCTCTTCTCTTGGTTTGTGAACAAAATCCCCCCAGCTTGAGTATCACTGTCCCCAGTGAATGTTGCATATCTCTTCTTGAAAGGTAGATGAAGTTCTGGTCTTGAGCTAATGGCATAAACATTGGTAGAATCTTTACGGTTTTGATCTACTTTGTCTAGTAGCTGACCATTAGACTTAGTAGACGATGGTGCACTCAAGATACTTCAATCTTGAGTTTAGAGTCTCAAATTTGGTGTTGAGTTCTGCGTAAGAGTAGTCTATGTGATTCTTGAGATCAGCCATCCTCTTGGTCTGCTCCATTGCACGATTGGCCTGTCCTTGAACATTGTTTTGCAGCATATTCTTCAAGTCTATGTCTGGAGCATTCTGGGATTGTTGTGGTGAAAAACCAGGAGGTGGGTTAAGAGCAGGGACTTGTTGGTTATAGTTTCTCTGTTGAGGCTGCTTAGGAGAAAATCCTTGGTTTTGACCATAAGGGATGAATGGTTTACTCTATTGCTGAGGGTACACTTGATTTTGGGGTTTTGCAACATTGGTATTTCTGTATGAGAGGTTGGGGTTTCTGTTGTAGTTGATAAACCCCTTATTGTAGTTCCCTTGGTTCTGTATGTAGTTAACCTCCTTTAACTTATCAGCCTCCCCATCTTGGTGCTAAAACTGCTCTTCCTCACCAACAAAATGCACAAACTTTTGCTGAACCATTGGAAGTTTCTCCAGCTTCTCATTCAGGGCTTTGATTTCCTTCCCGTGCTTCTCCTCATTGTCAGACAGTCCTCTATGGTACCTATCAGAGTCCTTGTTGTAATTATCGTCTGACTGAGCTAAGTTCTCAACCAGCTCCCAACCTGACTCTACATCCTTATTCAAGAAGTTTTCATTGCTGGCAGTGTCCAGCAGCATTCTGATCTTTGGCAAGACACCTCTGTAGAGTGTGCTGAGGAGAAACTCATTGCTGAAGCCATGATGAGGGCATTGAGTGTTGTACAGCTTAAAACGCTCCGAAGCATTTCTTCTGAGTGAAGCCTGAGATCTCATTGCGGATCCGTGCAGTCCGGGAGTTAGAAAAGACTTTTGCCAAGAACACCTTCTTACAGTCATCCCAAGAAGTTATGGAACTCTGTGGAAGTGTCTTCTCCTATTGGTGTGCTTTGTCGCCTAAAGAGAATGGAAGTAGTCTTAGTTTGAAGCTGTTCTCACTTACACCGTTGATCGTCGTAAGACCGCTGAGTCTATCGAACTCATCCAAGTGGTCCAAAGGGTCCTCCATTGGCAAACCATGAAAATTGTTCCCCTGCACCATTGAGATGAAGCTGCTCTTTATCTCAAAGTTATTGTTCTGCACTACTGGAGGCACTGTGTATGCGTGTTTGAGGGTATCCCCTGCTCCGATGACTACTCGTTTAGCTGGTGGATCTACCATTACTGGTGGTGGAAAACTACAATCCTTGCCTGGTGGTGCCTTGGCTGAAGTCGATTGATGTGGTCTAGGTATTGGATGAGGTTGTGGCTACCTTGTGATCTCGTGTGCCTTTAGAGAAAAGTTGAACTCTACATTAGTGATCGAGTGCTAAGGTCGAGTGAAAAGTACCTGATACAACCAGAAACAACAAAGTAGACAAGTAAGTAACAAAACTTGATCTTAGAAGAAATTAAATCCTAAATGTAACACAGTGAATCCAAAATGGCAACGACACCAAATTGAAACAAAATATTTTCACAAAAGCGTGCAAAAATATCTGAATGCAATCAAAGTAGTATAGTGGGGATATAAGATCTCAATCCAATCAGGAGTACTGTGTTATGCAAAAAGGATGCAAATAATTCATCTTAAGTCAAACCAAATAGATAAAAGTTTATCTAACAACCTAAATTAATGCAAGTAAAGCAAGTAAAGGCCCAACTCGAGGTGTCAGTTCGAGTAGGGTGATCGAGCCAAGCAAGAAAACAGAGTAAGAGAAAGCACTCAACCAGAAGGATTGAGTGTATATGATCGAGTGAAACTAGGAAAATGATACAAACAGAGAAGTACTCGACCTTAAGGGTTGAGTAGGTGCAATCGAGTGGTAATAAGCAAAAACAATAACACAATACCAGTGTTATAACACCTAATTAAATCAATCAAGATCAAGAAGGAATCGTAGACATGGGATAATCGATCAATAACTACTCTTAATCAACCTGGCCATCTAACAAACTCAATCAATTAGGCTATTCTTGTAGCGCCCCCAAACCGCTCTATGGCCGATATGGCTTAGTGACGACCTGGATGGGCTGACTACTGGAACAATCAAAGATCAGTTCAATTGTTTCCCCAAGGTTTTCCCTGAGACCACGAGAACCATCCCTCAATCATTCACCCATCCGGCTACGAGTTTTGGCTTTGCAACCATCCACCCATATCCGTCCGTTGTGTAGGTCCGGAAAAGATCTATTATCAGCTATTAAAACTTCTCTGAAAAGTTACAAAGAAAAGAAATCACTTTCATTTTACTACTTAGTATAATTCTTCAAACTGATAGAAAATATGTATATATATTTTGGATCCTATTTTTAAATACGTATGTTAAACCATATCCAAAACAAAGGCAAATGCAAATGCAGCTAAAACAAGTTCGGTTCCTAGTGCTCTAACCGCTAACTAACTAATTCTGCAAAACAATCAAACGGTTATGAAAATCCTAATGACACGCAAGACTGGGTAACCTACAGTTCTAACAATATAACCCTCCAAAATAAACGTTAGTCATTCAATAATCAAACACGCAATCAAAGCACACAAGTGGAAGCAAAACGTAAACACACAATCTACACGCAAGAATCTCCCAAGCTATTTTTGAGAGACACGACAAACAAAGACACATAAGTATCACTCATGCACAATCTCAAGTGACACTACTCAATCAATCTACACAACCTCAACACTCTACTCAACCTAAACACCTCAAACTCTACTATACTCTAAGACTCTATCTAACCTAAACCTAAACTCCACACTCCACTACGTCGTCTGAGATCACAAATAAAATGGTACACGTCTGATATATCATGGTTTTTATGGTTTTTTCGGTGTTTTTAGAGTCTTTTCGAGTCTTTAGTCTACAGGTGTGCATTAAGGAATACTTTGAAGATTCTTGGAGCTTTTGGAGCTTATGCCACGAAGTTGCTTAGAAGAGGAGTGTTCGTAGACGAATTTGTGTGCTAGTGTCGATCGACACTAGCCATGGGTGTCGATCGACACCAACCCTATATGACTTCTGGAGAATGTTTTGCAGATTTGCAATTTGACCCAGAAGTTTCCAAGATTTACAATTTTGTACCTGTACGACTTTTAGGTTATATAAACATGTTTTAGACTAGGGAGGAAGTTTTCTAGCAGAATAGGAGATTCAGGCTTTTGTCAGAAGAAGCATAGTATTTCTTTCTCTTTGATTTGAACATTTTGTACTTCTATTTATGATATCTATTCAGTATTTGATTATGTTTGCATTGATCATGTCTGAGTAGTTTCATAGTTAGGCTAAGGGATTTCAAGGGTTTCTAAATGAATTGTTGAATTGATTATATTATTGGGATTAATTGCTAGGGTTCTTCATCTAGGATTGAACTTATTGCTTATTCTAGATTCGCGACCTAGAATATGATTTAGGGTTGTTAATTGGCATGAAAGTGTGGTTAATTATCTGATCTATCTTAGGTGAGCAAAATCACTTATTCGCAAAGAAATTTGGTTTAGGGATTTTATGAACATATCAAATTTGATCTTATCACTTGTTTAGGTTTTAGAAATTAGCAAAGAAATTTGGAATTCTGGATTTAGACATAGATAGTTTACGCAGCGAAAGCTAGTAGGTTTTACAATCGTGATTTGAGTTCTAGGATGGTACTTAATTATAATTCCGATAAATTAATTGATTCGCAGTTCTGATGATTCCTGAGATTTTCTTATGCCTAGCATTTTTCCTCCATTGATTTACATCTCATTTAGTTATTTCGTTACAATCTTATTTGTTTAGCATAATACCTTCACTTATAATCTATTGTGTAACTCTAAGTCCTTGTGGATTCGATCCCTAAGTACTACAGTGATCTCTTAATAAGAGAGAGTAGCTCCAGGATAAATTTGAGCATATCAAATTTTGGCGCCGTTGCCAGGGACTTAGAGTTTACCATTAGATTTAGGTCTAAATTTTTATTTTATTTTGTTATTAACTTCGTTCTTTCTTTCTTTTTTTCTTTTTTTTTCTTGTGTGTTTCAGGTGCATGCTTAATCGCAAAACCCGGAGCAACAAGAATCTTCCGCTAGTAAAATTTTCGAATCAAGAGCTAGCGGGGTTAATACGAAGAAATCTAAGAACTCAGAATTTGGCGGCGATGTTGCGAACAATCATCAGACCCGACGAAGCTGGAGTCCTCCAGGATGGAGATGGTTTTGCATACAATGACGCATGACAGAGGATCGACGAAAACAGCCAAGTGATTATGGAGGTCGTTCAGGACGATGGTGTCGCTCGACACCCAGCAGTGGGAGGACCTGGTGTCGATCGACACCAGCTGGCTGCTGTCGATCGTAATGCTGTTCAAGGTGTAGCTGGCGCTGTTGTTCAACGTGGAATGATATTAGGAGATTACAACCAGCCTGAGCAGTTCTATGCCAACCGGTGTGCTATCCGTCCGCTTCCTTTTCAGAGGAATGATTTCAAACTCAAGCCCACCTACTACACTCTTGTGGGTCAAAATCCTTTCCATGGGCTATCTCACAAGCACCCTATGGATCACATTGAGAACTTCGAAGATCTAGTCACTAGCATCAAGGCGAATGGAGTCTCCTATGACTATCTATTCTGTAAGCTCTTCCCATACTCTCTCTCTGAGGAAGCAGCTTATTGGCTCAAGCAGTTGAAACCCGGATCGCTAACCACTTGGGAAGATACAAATAACGCGTTCCTGAGTAACTTTTACAATGATGCATGGTCTGACAAACTGAGGATGAAGATTTAAGCCTTCTCTCAAGGACCGACTGAAGCTTTTAAGACCGCTTGGGCGAGGTTCAGGGCGTATTAGAGAAACTGTCCACACTATGGTTTCAGCGAGGTTCAGTTGCTAGGTATCTTCTTCAGGTATATTGATTGGAGGTATCAGATGGCTTTGGATGTTGTGAGCAATGGAAACTTCATCAACAGGTACCCTGATGATGCTGTAGTTTTGATTGAGAATTTGGCTTCAAGTAACAGCACCAAGAACGCAGATTTCGAAAGAAAGAAGCAAGCAGGGAACTTGGAAGGAAGTCCGATGGCTGAAGTTAAAGCAAAGCTGGACATGGTACACAATATTTTAGTGAACAAAAAGCAGGTTTAGTTTGCCGCAAAGGTTGAGACTTTCAAGCCGATTAATGAGCATGAGGAGCAGGATGTCAATTATGTGAATGGAACAGGTTTTCAGCGCTTTGGTAATTCGCAAGGGAGGCAACTATTATGGGATTCAGTCCTCATCCAACTACACAGGCAATCAGACTCCTCAATATCAGAATTCTCAGTACTAAAAACCTTTCCAGAGTGGCAGCAACTTCAAGAAGAACTACGGGTCATCCTCCTACCAGAACATTCCTCCGCCGACATCTACGAGCAAGATGGAGTCAATGTTAGAGCAACTTCTGGGAGTACAGTAGAAGATTACTGTGGATTTCAACGGAAAGATCGATTCTCTGTATATCGATCTGAATGGCAAGATTGAGCAGCTGAACATTCATGTCAAGAATCTCGACACTCAGGTTGCTCAAACTGTTGGAGCTGTTAAGTGACAAGACGGCTTTCTTCCTGGGAAGACGGATACCAATCTGAGGCATTCTGTAAATGCCATAGCTTTGAGGAGTGGAAAAAGGTTATAACCAGTAGTCATAAGTGGTCTCACTACAGAGGAGATTGTGGATTTACAAGAAATCAACGACAAAGATGTTGAGTTTCCGAAAGAGGTGACGATCGACACTACTAATCAGTGTCGATCGACACCAGCTGCTAAAGATGTAACAGGCAAAGGTAACTAGATATCGAACGATTCTGCTGCTAAGGACTCGACACCTCTTGCTAGTGTCGATCGACACTAACCCAGTATCGATTGATACCCGTCGTGGACAGACATGGCCTCTACATCAACTTCCGCACCAGTCACTGGAACAACCTATAAGCCTAAGCTCCCTTATCCTAAGAAGCTCAGAAAGTCAAAGCACGAGATGGATGAAGCTAGGTGCAAGGCTATGATGGATAGACTTATTGTTGAGCTTTCGTTGATTGACGCTATCAAGACATCTCCTGTGATCATACGGTATGTGAACCGAATGGTCACTACAGATCTAAATGTTGATTACTGCACAAGTCAGTGCTATGATTTAGAATAAAATTCCAGAGAAGCTTCTAGATCCAGGTAGTTTTGTACTTGAATGCACTGTTTTTGATGAAAAGTTCAGCCGGTCTCTATGCGATCTTGGTTCTAGTGTCAGTCTGATGCCTCGATCAGTTGCAAACCAACTTGGGATGTCTGATCTCCAGCCAACGAGGATCGTTCTTATTCTTTATGATCCTAGATGGTATTTTTGAAGATGTTGTTGTTAAGATTGGTGGATGCTTGATTCCGACATATTTTGTAGTGTTGACTTACGAGGATGAGTCTAAGAAGAAGATAATAGAGCCATGGTGAATTCAAATCAAAACCAATTCAAAGAGAAATAAGAAGAAGTTGAAAAGATCAAACCGAAAAGATCTTTTCAAAGGAGTTGAAGCCGTGGAGTTCAAGCAGTGATCTTTAAAGATCAAACCTTAAAAACCAAGGTGACCTATCTGAGGTTAATCCATCAAACACCAAAGATGAACCGTGAAGAGAGAGCCGAGTTCGTGAAGTTTGAAGGTCATTATCAGGATCTTTCAAACCAAGTTATTCCAAAGAAGATTTAAGTCCTAAGAAGATCCATAAATCTCCAACTCCGAGTTTGTGTTACACCGAGTTCGAGAAGAAGTCTGCATGTCGAGTTAGTCTTAGTGAGGCGTGATCGTGATAGTGGAGAAAGCAGCAGCACCTGATTCTCAAAAAATTCTCAAACCGTCTCCGGGCATCCAGTCGGTCATTCTTCACGAGTAGAGTAAGTGCTGGGTACTTTTATTTATTGCGTAAGTGCTTAGTATTTTTGTGTGTTGCATAGTTGCATGGGTATTATTTATGTTTTATTGAGTGATTTATTGCTTGTTTATTGCTTGTCGGTTTTAGAGGGGTAGTTTTAGGGGCGTTTAGTTTGGGTTTTTAGGTGACCGGAGAATAATTAATTCTAGGTGAGTTAATTATTCATGTCAGTTTTAGAGAGTCTAGAGTTTAGGTTTGGGTAGATTAGGATTAGGGGGCCGGGTGTGGATCCTCTTGTGATCTTCAGATTTTTTGAGAGGTGGATGAAGCATGCTAAAGATACGGAGGCATAAACATGTGGAGGTTATCACATATAGCTGCCGGGTTTGCAACCCCTTGGAACCGGAGTGTGTCCTTGTGGAAGTACATTCGCCGAGGTACGGAGGAGCAACCAGTGAGTTGTCACGTATTTATGCCGACACCAACTGTAGTGCCTAGGTCGACTTGTGAGTCTCTGGCTGAAAGGTGGTCGAAGAGGTGGTGTTAGACGTGTACCATTTTCTTTGTGATCTCGGATGACGTTGTGGAGTGTAGAGTTTAGGTTTAGGTTAGCTATAGGCTTAGTGTAGAGTAGAGTTTGAGGTGTTGAGGTCGAGTAGGGAGTGGAGGTTGTGTTGAGGTTTGAGGTTGAGTAGTGTCACTTGGGATTGAGCCTGAGTGATACTTGTGTGTGTTTGATTGTTGTGTCTCTCAAGAATAGCTCGGGAGATTCTTGCGTGTAGATTGTGTGTTTATTTTAACTTCCGCTTGTGTGCTTTGATTGCGTGTTTGATTATTGAATGACTAACGTTTGTTTTGCAGGTTTAGTTTATTATATGATTATTTGTTTGCTTGTGTGTCCAGCCTTACGAGTTTCATTAGGATTCTCATAACCGTTTGTTCGTTTTGCAGGATTAGTTAGTTAGGGGTTGGAGCACTAGGAATCGGATTTGTTTTCGCTGCATTTGCAAAGAGTTGTTTTTTATTTAAAAGTAGTATTTTGAAAATAGGATCCGAACTATATCTGTATTTTCTATTGGTTTGAAGTATTATACTAAGTAATAAAGCGAAGGGATTTATTTTTCTTTAAAAAGCGTTCAAGCAGGACTCGGGTTAATTGGTCTTATCCGGACCGACACAATGGGCGACTACGGGTGGATGGTTGCAAAGCCGAAACTCGTGATCAAATGGTAAGGGATGATCGAGGAAAAGTATGTAACCGATATTTGGTCGTTCATGTAGCCGTCTTCTCGGAACGCTATGTGGCTTGTCTGGCTGTAGAGCGGTCTAGGGGTGCTACACTCCCGTCTCATGAGGTTGCATATCCGGCAGCTATACGTGATAACCCCAAAATGGTTATGTCTCTGTATCTTCGGCATGCTTCAACTTCCTCTTAAGGGATCCAAAGATCACAAGAGGTTTTACACCCAGCCCCCTAATCCTAATCTACCCAAACCTAAACTCTAGACTCTCTAAAACCAAATGTATAAATAACTTTCAAAAAGTTAATTATCCATCGGTCACCGAAAAATAAAACCCCAAAACTATCCCTAAAACTAAGCAATAAATAAACTAAACAAGCGATATCATGCGCCACGGTAATATGCATAATACAACCTCATATGCTATTTCACATGCTTCGAACTACTCACTTTTCGATGACCTCTCTGAAATGGCGTGGATGGAAAGATTCAATCTCAAACTAGATCCTTTGTTGATGCTGCTAGCCATTTGTCCCAAACTTGCTCACCAAGTTTGAGGAATCTTGGTGGGCAAGTTGGAAGCTTCCTCACTTTTCTTGCTCGGCGGTCTTCTTCATTTGTTGTATGCAGCAAGCTTCATCATCACGTCTTATGCAGAAAGCTTGCACCATTTAGTCGTGCGCGGCAAGCTTCTTCTTTTCATCGTACATGGCAAGCTTTTTCTTCATCTTGCTCCATACGATTTCTCCCTCTGCTTGTCCCGTAAGGCTCGGTACACTCTTCTCCAATAAGCTTTATGGATGGCTTTGTCACCAAGTTTCCTTCTTCAATTCTTCGTTATCTCGTCATGATCATACAGGTACATGCTCCTTCATATCGTGGCCTGGTCCTTATGTTAGGATGCGGGTCACTACATTATCCTCCCCATATAAGAATTTGTCCCAAATTCTACGAACTCTCATAAGGTTCTTGAAGAACCTTAGCAATAGTTTTGAAAGTAGCAAAGCGCTCAGCATATTCTGATCCATGGTAATGAAATAACAAATCAACAACCTCAGATTCAGCTACGCATCTCTTGTAAATCCCATCAGAACAATGCTTGTATAGGTAAGGTTCATCCCAGAAATATCTTCTAAGTTTTTTGAAGAATTACTTCTTAGGATATCCTTTAAAGTCATATGGTTCTTCTTCAGCAACAAGATAATTTGCTATGTTAGCATACCAAGGCCTATCTGGAACAGCTGAAACTGCGACGCATGCATCGTGGGGGCTAATTGCTTCCTCGATAGATGGGTGTCGACCGACACTAGGGTGAATGTCGGTCGATATTGATGAGTTGTGTCGTGTGCTTGTGTCAACTCTGCTTTGGTCCAGTCGACATAGATTCACCTTATACAAGGTGTTGAGCGACACCGATGAGTGGTGTCAATCAACACCAACATTCTGTAGTGCAGAACTCTGGAAATCAGTGCACATATGTCCTTGCAAACCTGGTTCTACCAAATAAATATTCTCCTCAGGCAGAAAATCATCAATAGGAGCGTCATTGTCAATGCTCGTCCTTGAGAGATGGTCATCTACTCCATTCTCAATTCCCTTCTTGTCCTTAAACCTCAATATCAAACTCTTGGAGAAGGAGGATCCACCTTAACAACCTTGACTTAGCATCATTTTTCTGCATTAAGTACTTGAGACCGGAATGATCAGTATACACAATCATTTTTGATCCAACCAGATTGCTATGAAACTTCTCAAAAGCAAACACCACAACCAACCATTCCTTCTCAGTTGTTGCATAATTTTCCTGTGCTTCGTCTAGGGTTTGGCTAGCATAGTATATGGCATGCAGTTTTGTATCTTTCTGTTACCCCAGAACAGCTCTAACAGCAAAGTCACTGGCATCACACATCACCTCGAAAGGTAAATCCCAGTCTGGAGGTTGAACAATAGGAGCACTAATCAAAGCTTTCTCAATCTGCTCAAATGCATCGAGACACTCATCTGTAAACTCAAACTTCACATCCTTGCATAACAAAGCAGTCAACAGTCTGGCAATTTTGCTGAAATCCTTTATAAACCTTATGCAAAACCCAGCATGTCCCATAAAACTTCTCACTGACTTCACACAATTCAGCGGCTGTAACCCTGTCATTACCTCTATCTTCAGGCGGTGTACCTCGATCCCAACTTCAGAAACACGGTGTCTAAGCACAATGTCATCTCTAACCATAAAGTGACACTTCTCCTAATTGAGAACCAAATGTTTCTCCTCACATCAAGCAAGTACCTTACATAAATTGTCGAGACAGACTTTGAAAGAAGATACATAAACCGAAAAATCATACAGAAAGACTTCCATGTAATCTTCGATCATATCGGTGAAGATAGACATCATACACCTCTGAAATGTCGCAGGAGCATTACATAGTCCAAACGGCATTCTACGGTATGCAAAAGTACCATAAGAACATGTAAAAGTCATCATCTCTTGGTCATCCAGATGGATAGGAATCTGGAATCCTAAGTATCCATCGAGAAAACAGTAGTATGGGTGATTGGCTACTCTCTCCAGCATCTGATCAATGAAGGGCAAGGGAAAGTGGTCCTTCCTTGTACCCGCATTCAACTTTCTTCAGTTAATAGACATTATGTGCCATGTCACAGTCTTTGTAGGAATCAACTCATTCTTCTTATTCTTCACTACTGTAACCCCTCCTTTTTTTGGGTTGACGTTGTGACCTTCGTATTTAAAATATATGTTGACGTTGTTGCTCATTGTAACCTGCGAAAACAATACAAAAAAAATTATGAATTAAGGTATTACTAGTTATACTATATTTATCAGTTATACTAGTTTTACCCAAGTCTCCTTTCGCAAAAAAAATCAATTTTGGATTCAACCAGTGAAATCTATTTCTTACCTATTCTAAGTCCTAATCGAACCTGAAACCATGGCAAAACACCCAATGTGCATAGAATCAAATCCTCAATTTTCAAATCTAAAACTTCAAAATACCTTGATTTTGAAGCTCAACGGAGGCGATGCAGACCTTCACGCTGATGCAGAGCTCCACCCCTGAGCTTGACGGTGCCGGAGAAAGTTTGAGGTCGTCGTCGGAGCTCGCCGGATTGAGATTCCGTTTATTCGGTAATATTGTTTTTTTTCCGTTTTTTGTGTTTTTTTTTTCATTTTTTTAAATCAAATTAAATTTAAATCAAATGATCAGATGATTAGATAAGGGTATTTTTGTTTTCTTATATTTCATTAAAGATGAATGGGGTTTATAGATTTGTGGGGGATTTAAGAAATTATGAGTTTGGATAAATGGGGTTATGAGATGATGGCTCACAGCTCACTAAAAACTAGAAAGCTTACATTTTCTTACAGATTTCGGAAATTGCAGCTATCAGAAAACATGGCACCGGAAAAGAAAACATCAACCATGATTTGGGTACAAACTTTTTTTCTCCCTCTTTGGTACAAAATTGGAAAATCTTAACTTTTTGTTTTTTTATGGACTGTTAATGCAGTTAATCTTCTCTGTTCATGTTTCCTAAACCTTCAGGTTAAAAAATCGCAGAAACCAGCGAAAATGGCAGAACCTGCAACATCATCATCCAAAATACTAGATTGCTCTCTTCTCCAAGATTCTGTACGAACTCTGTTTTCATTTAAATTTCGATTTTTCTTGGCAGATTGTGGTGATTATTGTTTGGTGCATGTATGGTGAAAAGAACACTTGAATCAACCTAGAAATTGTAAAATTTTCTTTTAGGTTTCAAAACTGCAGCTGTCTTCATCTCCATCAGCAAAAATGGTACAACTTGCAACGAAAGAGCATACATTCTCCGTGCCAAACTGGTCTCTTCTCCCTGAAGAGCTACTACACATTATCTCTGATAAACTCGAGGACTTTCGATACTATTCATGGTCGGTCTGTTTGCCGTCCGTGGCGATCAATCTTTCCTTTTCCTTGTTGGATATTACGTACACGTTACTCTCTTTCCTCGTTCGCCAAGTTCCCTCGTATAAGCAAAGGCTTTTGCACCCTTTAGAAGTTCCCGATGTTCCTCTTTAGAGTCCGAGATCCTACAGGGTTGCCTTCTAAGTTTTTTGTTGGACGAATTGACCAAGATAAGTCAGAGAATCATATGGAGATTCCTTCTTCTCTTCAGTGTTCAGTGAAAGTTAAGATCCCAGGTTCTGAGACGACTTTAATGAACATTCTCGACTGTCAGATTCTTCCTTTGGGGTATCAGTGCAGAATGACCGGTTATGATCCTAACTCATTAGAAACAAGTTTCAGAGGCGTGGCTTGTCTTCCGCTTAACAAGGAAGGAGGAAGAGGAGAATTCGTTGTGCTTTTCGGCTATTCTCATGATTTATTGGTGTTAAGAAGTACTGAAATGAAGTGGATACGGCTTGAGAAAACCTCAATAGCTGAATGTAGTGATATAGTCACTTTCAGAGGGAAATTTTAGGTAGTCTTTATTAACGGGGATGTTTTTGTTATTGATCCTTACTCGCTGGAAGTAACTCCTCTGAGACCCTTAGATCGTTTGATCTCACAGAACGATCTGGTTCCATCTGGCAATGATGAACTTTTCCTGGTTGAGAGAATCATTGTTCGTGGTAGCGTATTGTGTTTTAGCAAGTTAGCATGTAGAGTGAGTAGGCTAGATGAAAAGGCTGGTGAATGGGTTGTGGTAACTGTTTTGGGAGATCGCGTATTGTTAATTGGACAACCGGGAAATAGCTCCTGCTCGGCTAAAGAGTTTCCTGATGGTTGTGGTGTGAGTGGGAACTCAATGTTCTTCACCATTGAGCCATTCAATGAAACTTACCCTTATAAATATGGAGTAGATACAGGTAACCCGGAAGACGACCTCAATTTTTGGAGATCTTCCAGAGAGACTGATGTGACTATCCTCAACACGTCTCCAATGGTGGCTCTTCGGATTGAGCTTGCTAAGCCGTAAAATCTTACTTTGGATACCTGAGACATATGTTGGCTTTGTTTTTGTTAGATGAAAAAAAAAAATCATTTATGATTTTCAGGTAAAGATTTTGTGATCTCTGATGTTGTGGTAATATTCTAGTTTTAATATTTTGTAGCTCTAACCTATCCCCAAAACCTTGTTGTCTCTATGGGGTCGTCTCATGTACTCTCAAAGCCTGTATCTTGCTGTGTTCTTGGTATCACACGGTCATGTTTAACCAAAGTTGTCTAAATTTTCCTTTAAAGAAGTCGGTCTTTGTCCCAAACCCTTTTGAAACTTAATCTTCAGCAGTTGTTCCGAGCCACTTTAATGGCTACAAGTTTAATC
>CM051374.1:6232866-6332866 GCA_028015245.1 Cardamine occulta
TTAAGCCAAAATTGAGCCACAAGATAGATGAAATCAGCTTCTGGTATTTCTTATAGTGAACACAAGCAGAACTTTGATAAGGTTAGTGTAGTGCAAATCTGAACTTTGATAACTCTTTTGCTTTAGTTGTGTCCTTGGGACAGTGAGGATCATGACAAACTTGGCACGTTTGATTTATGTCTTTTATTCTGTCAGGTGAAGAAGACACAAGTCCTCTTATTAAGTTCATTAACATGGGCCGAGAACAGGAACACAAATGTTAATTGAAGCATGGAAAAGTATCATCGACCTTTGATTTTTAACCGTAAGGAGTCATCAAAAGCTTTATCTTTTCCTAGTTGAAGTTCCGATCAACCAATTTTTCCAGTAATGTATGCTATTTAACGTTTAATATACAACATGTATAACAGAATAAATTATAACAGCTACAAGAAGGTATATTCTTTAATTTCTCTGCCTTGATGCTAAAAGATTAGAAAGGTTAGGCTTGGCTGATTTACAAAGTATGAAAAATGTGCTCTCTAGAACTAATACGCTAGAAGTAACGAGAATGCTCAAGGCCCTTTTGTTTTGGCTGATTTCAAAGGTTAGGTTGAGACTGTTTGTTTTGTTTTTAGGTAAAGAGTAAAGACACTGCTACAATGTGTCCTAAGCTGAGAACTCTGTTGGTTGGTTTTTTTTTTTTATTATATCAAAAAACCAACTTTTTCTATGACTTTTAGGTAAAGACTGTTATAATTCTACTTGTAAACACAGTATTGTTTATGGAAATGGTTTTAGGTGTGGTCAATCGTCTTTTCACTTCTACATGTCCTTGTCTCAGTGATATTAATGATGCTGAAGAAGTTAGCAACACGAGTAAAACAATTTTTAAATTAAAAGCAACTACATGCAAAAAGAGAAGCTGAACAATAAATATGTATATTAAATTTTGAACTTAATAGTTTCTTAAATACTCTCGAGTTCCAAGGAGACTACACCAATGGAAACCTCCAAGTTCATAAAAGCGTTCTATGAATCTTTTCTCCATGAAATTGCAGTGTAAAAGAGGCTGAGAGATTTAGAGATTTTGATAATGGCGAAGCAATATTTCTTCCAGCCTCTTCTTCCCGGCTTCCACAGCCACTTGGTACTCTCTGTTTCTCTCTCCCATGTTTTATATTTCCTTTGTCGCTAATTGAGAAAGTTTGTCCTGGTTTTGGTATTTGCATGTTTGCTTCAGACAATTCCTGTAGCCTTCTTCTTGGAGAATATTGAAGGAAGATATGAGCAAAGGACAGCAGAGCTAAGATCAGATGCATCAAAGATAATCTGGAAAGTGAAGATTGATGGCAAGAAACTCACTGATGGTTGGAAAGAGTTTACTCTTTCCCATGATCTTCGAATCGGCGACATTGTTGTTTTCAGACACGAAAGAAACATGTCTTTCCACGTCACACTGTTGGGACCTGGTTGTTGTGAGATTCAGTATGGTAAGTTCTGTTCTGTCTCTCTCCCTGCTCAAGTAACAAAGTTGAAACTGTAAAGAGAATCAGTTTGATTATTTACCACGTTGGATTGATCCTCTTCTTTTTTCAGAGAAGATTGAAAGGAGTAAGAAAGTAAAGAAGAATCCAAGAGGAGAAGCAGAGTCTTCTTCTTCACTAGATACCTCTTGTTTTGTGGCTAATGTATCGCCTTCGACTCTACGTTATGACTCCTTGGTATGTAATTTACTCTTAATTCGAACCCTAAAAGAAAATCTCATTATAGGGACTGAAATAGGTTAAAATTCATGCTGAATTTTCAGTATCTTCCAAAGCGTTTTGTGAGGGCAAATGGTATAGTCACTGGATCTGGAGAGATTGTTCTGATGAATGAAAAGGGAAAATCATGGACTTTAAAATTGAAACAAAAGCAATCATGTGGAACTATTTATATCAGAGGAGGGTGGAACAGTTTCTGTGGTGCTAATAGACTTAGAGCTGGAGATATTGTTACTTTCAAACTGAGCCAAAGAGGAGAAACTCTGGTTCTTCATTTGTGCCCCACGGAGTCTGAAGAAGAAGAAGAAGAGAGCTCAGAAGCTAATGAAGAAGTTGTGTCTCTTTCCAGTACTGAAGTGGAAAGCATTGAAGAGAGCAGCGAAGATGAGAAAAGCTCACAAGAATGTTCAAAAGGAAAGGAAATGAAGAGTGGATTGATATGGAAAGGTTCATCTTCGGCATCCCAAAACCGATTTGTGACACTAACTCTTACACCTTACAACGTCAGCTTTTCTAGACTGGTTAGTTTTACACCTTACACATTGTCTTTTTCTTTTTTTTTATAGCCTTAGCGATTTTGAATCTTTTTCTTGAATCTTTCTTAGAATCTCCCAGTAGCTTTCACAAAAGTGAGTGGCATAAAAAAGGCAAAGAAGATGTGTTTGTTGGATAAACACGGAGTGAAGTGGTCTACAAATTTGCAGTTTGAGAAGGAACATAAAAGAATAAGATTGGTAGGTGGCTGGAAAGAGTTCTGCGAGGCTAATGGTGTGAAGATAGGAGAATCAATCATGTTGGAGCTAATTTGGGAAGCAGATAGAAACTCTGTTCTTAAGTTCTGCTCAAAAGTGATGCCAGTGATCAAATGAAACTGTTTCTGAGGTTATTGAATTGCATGAATTTGCTAGTTATAGCTATTGATTGGTAATCTCAATTTTCATTTCTTCCTACTAGTTTTACTTGAAGTTGGATGCATGTTTTATCTAAATAAAGTATTTTTCTTCTTGTATTTCCACACTAGTTATGGACTTATGGCCAATCATCTTTGAAGTGTTGTTATGAAAGTAAAAAATAAGTATAATTGTGTGTCAATATAATAATATAGGTTGTAGTATTTATTTGTGATTTCGGTAATTTCTGATGTAAATAATATAATATATATAAATATATGATTTTGAAATAGTTGATATATGTTGTTTACCTTATATATGGTAATACAGTTTTTAAAAGTATTTGAATATTTATTGAATTAAAATTTTAATAAAAGGTATACTATATGAAAATATTTTGCATTTATAATATAAACTAGATTTGTACATGCGGTACACCGCGGGTCAATTATTTTTATACAAATTTGTATTTTTTTGTTTATTTACTATTTATAATCCTGTTTAGTTTTTCAATCAAATCTTAAGTTGCTATTTTGTGTTTATTTACTTTTTATTTTGGTTGTTTTTTTTAATTCATTTGTTATGTTTTGTTTTTTTTTTACAGTTTATAATAAAGTATAACGTTTTTTTATCATCGAGTTGCAAATATTGTAATTATTGAAAGTAGAAAATTTAAACTTTGTTTTAAAAGTAAAATTCCAGAATGAGGATTATGATTTTATTTTAAAGTAATGCCAAAACCACATAAACTAAAACAAAATAAAATAAAAATGAAGTATATAATAAGAAAAGAAATACCATAATTAAATATCTGATCAATCAAATAAAAATAATTTAAAAAGTTCAAACAGTCAAAATGAATCAACCTCATTTTGGTATGACCTTCAAGAGCACATGTTGCATAAAACAAAGTTATAAATAGTTATTGGATTTACTTATTAAAAATGAAATAAAGAATGCTCTAAAAACAATGGAGGCTCCATTACCTAAATGGTAAATTTTAGACTTATTTAAAGATTTAATAATTTAGAGAAATATTTTGATTTTCTGAATTTTATAATTTAGTATTTTAATTTCTGTAATTTTACATAATTTTTTAAGATTTAAAAAGAATTTTAAGACTTAGTTTCCGAGTTTTATATTATTTAAATATATTTTTTATCAAAACAATTAAAAAATAAACAGATTTTATGTTAAATGGATACAATTTAAAAGTTTGTGTATCTTTTTGGGTACTCGTAAAGTTAATGTATTTTTCTAGAAATCAATAAATAGTTAGTATATTTTTATGAAATTTTCCTTTTTTTTTTTACAAAGTCTCAAATATACGACTTTTATTTTTTTAAAATCTGTCTTATTTTTACTTTTTTTAAGTTCTAGCCCTAAAATTTTGAATTTATTTTAAGATACTGTATCCATGTTTACCAATTATTCCCTAAAAGACCGATTTTGTAATATTGTTTGAAAGTAATAATTTTACTTTCTTTCTTTTTGTTTGGTTTTAGTAATAATTTTACTCGCCTTGCATAGTTACATTCCTGATCTGATATAATATTATTTGAAAGTACACTAGTTAATGTTTCGAATTTGTCCTCCATTAATAATAAAACTTTCATCTTCATATAAAACTTTTGCAGAGGGACATAGATAGAGACACGTGCCATTTTGTCTCTTTAGTGGTCTTGTAAATCACATGTCTTAATTTTACCACAAAAAAAGAAAACAATCTCATGTCTTAACTGAAATTTGCGAAACCCACTTCTCCTGTGTTTCTTTATCAAAGCGATAACAAATCTCAAGATCTCTCCTTGTTGTTCATCAGATCTGAAATCAAAAAGCTAAATCAGATCCCAAAGGTCCATTTCCATGGCGAACGCCTGGAAAAGAGACAAAAACCAAAAACTTTTATCACCAAAGACACTAATCTCACTTCTTGTCCTCTCCATTATCTTCCTCTCATCTCTCTTCTTCTTCTCTAGCTCCTCTCTCCAATACTCCAATCCCAACCTCTCAATCCACACCTCATTCTCTATCCCTCCTTTTGATTGCTTCAAATGTCCACAATCAAAACCAATAATCGCAAACGTAGTCGAGAATCTACAGTACCCTTTCATCTATTCATTAGCTGATCTTGGTAATCTCCCAGAGAAACCACACAAGAACATTGTTAGATTGCTTAAAGGTAAACCCTTTAGGAAACCAGACATCTCTGCAACGATTCAGGAGGTTTTGGAAAAAATGAGAAGTAATGGTAAAAATGGTTTAGTTGTTGATGTTGGAGCTAATATTGGTATGGCTAGCTTTGCTGCTGCAGCTATGGGGTTTAAAGTTGTTGCCTTTGAGCCTGTTTTTGAGAATTTACAGAGGATTTGTGATGGGATTTGGTTTAATAGAGTTGCTGATTTGGTTACTGTCTTTCAAGCTGCTGCTTCAGACAGAAATGGTGATATTACTGTCCACAAGGTATTATTATTTTTGTTACAGTCTGAGATTAGTTTAGTGAGAACAGTGCTTTTTAGTTTCTGTTTAATATAGCTAGATTACTGATTAGTATAGAATCCATGATTACTTTGGAAAATGTTTGATATAGAGGTTAATGAAGATCAGTGAAAAAGAAGATAAAAAGTCGTAATGTGGAAGAAGTATACTTTTATGAATAGGCTTTATAAGCTATTAGCGAAACTTGGTTTTACCATTCCATTGTGTTTACTAATTGTGGGTTCCATTGTTGCTTAAACAGTTAGTTGGACGGCTAGACAATAGCGCGATTTCAGAGGTTGGGGCAAGACTTGCTTTCAAGTCGAATAAAGAAATAGCAATCCAAGTTAAATCCATACCACTTGACAAACTCATCCCGCCTTCGCAACCTGTTCTTCTTATCAAGATCGACGTTCAAGGTTGGGAATACCACGTTTTAAAGGGCGCAAAGAAGCTGCTTTCAAGGAAACCAGCAGAAGCTCCTTATCTTATCTATGAGGAAGATGAGAGATTGCTCAAGGCAAGCAATACTAGTTCCAAAGAGATACGCGATTTCTTAAACACCCTTGGATATAACAAGTGTAGCCAGCATGGCACAGATGCGCATTGCACCAAGGAGTGAAGTTGAGGAATATAAGGAAATTGAACCATTGTTATTTGCAGAGATAAAGGTTTAGTTTATAACTTGTTAAATTTGGTCAGTCATGTTTGTTTCTCCTTGTAATACCTACTCATTTTTGTGGTACATGTCTGTGATGCATATGAATGATTAGTTCTAACTAGTAAACATCTGTTGTTGATGCTTCATCTACTCTTCAATAGAATCAGATGTACACTAACACTTACAATTTGATATAGAACACAGACAGTCCTTTGGCTAAATCAAATGTACACTTATCATTGTACTTACCATTCAAGCCTATTTGAGCCATAAATGGCAGAAAAGTTTTAACCTTGAAAGTTGTAATAGCTTTGAAGCAAAGAAGAGTTTAATACTAGTAGAAGGTAATAAAATATGATACAGGAATATAAACAATGAGCAGGATTTTTAGTTGCCAGAAGGACGTATCGAGTCAGGTCAATATGAGACGAAGTATCTCACCGGAATGCTTGAATGATTTCTCCGTCTCTTCCAAACAATGATCCTTTTCTTCTCTCGTCCAATCCTCGGCAACTTTGTTCAGTTTTTCCCTTACATTCTGCAACAATTGGGAAAGTTCGCCATCCCATTTGTAGAACTCAAGTTCTTTCTTGTCTAGTATTATCTCTGCTACCTGCAAAATTTGGTAAAAGCTTCAGAAGAAGCCTTATGCTGATTTCCAAGCGATTTTAGTACACGAAGCTTTTTACCTTTCTCCCAATCATTCGGCCACCAGCGCTATGGGCGAAGTAGATGTTGTAGAAGTGACAAATGAATGCTTGAGGATCCTTTTCAGCCAAGTCCTTTAAATACTGAGAATACGTCAGACCAGGAGCAGTTGCTTCTGGAATCTCGTAACCTTGTTCCTTGAACCACTCCAAATCCTTGGCCAATTTATCTGCCCTTTCCAGTCCCGTGTTCTTGAATTCGGCATCTACATAAAACACATTATGAAGAAATGGATACTGAGAAGGCTACACAATTAAAGAAAACCTACTTTTACGTAAAAATCTTCCACAAGCTGGTATCTATTTCCAATACATAAGAAAACTTAGTGTCTAATTCCGAGTTAGTGATCCCTCAGAGATTGTTTAAATACTCTCATTCTATATAAGTTTTGCAATGACATATATGGACCAAGAAAAAGAGACAACACTAAGATTGATAGACATAAACTCCAAAACTTATATATACAGCCTCAAATCCACCATTGAAGAGATCTCAAGATATGCATCATTCATACACAAACCATCACTACAACCAAATGAATTCAAGAGTAAAAAGAAAACTAAGTTGCCACAAAATCTAAACTAATCAAATCCAAAACAAGATAAGAAACGAGGCAAAGTAATCATCTTTATCAAATGTGTAGATACTAAAGATCTAAACATTCCGAACATATAGTAGTATTCTCCAAATGAATTCAAGAGTAAAAAGAAAACTAAGTTGCCACAAAATCTAAACTAATCAAATCCAAAACAAGATAAGAAACGAGGCAAAGTAATCATCTTTATCAAATATGTAGATAGTAAAGATCTAAACACTCCGAACGTATAGTAGTATTCTCCAAATCATTCATACGAGCCCATCACTATAACTAGCTCAGTCCAAGAGTAAAAAACTAAGTTGCCAAACGTATAGAAGTATTCTCCATATCATTCACACAAACCTGAACAACTAAGTTGCCAAAAAACCTGAACAAATCAAATCCAAAACAAGATAAGAAATGAGGAAAATGAATCATCTTTATCAAATGTGTAGATAGTAAAATCTAAACACTCCAAACATAGAGAACTATTCTCCAAAATCACTTCAACTTTCCATGTAAAATCAATATCTAGAATAAAACAAGTACCAACTCACAAGTTGGGAAAGTAGAATCTTCAATAATCTGTTCAACTGTGTTATACACCAATTTACAAAAACAACTCAACCCAAGAACTATTCATACAAACTATCACTATAACCAACTCAATCCAAGAGTTAAGAAAAAAATAAAGTTGCCCATAAATCCAAACGAATCAAATCCAAAAGAAGATAAAGGAACCATCTTTATCAAATGGGTATACACTAAAATCTAAACACTCCAAACATAGAGAAGTAATCTCTAAAATCACTTCAAATTTTCAATCTAAAACCAATATCAATAAGAAAAAGAGAAGAAAAAAACTCACAAGTTGGGAAAGTAGAATCTTGAATAATCCGTTCAAGCGTATCATAAACCAATTTACTATCCACAAGAAAGTTCAAGTAACCTTCAACAGTTGGTTCCCATTTAGCCACAGGACGTTCCTCAGGAGCTTTAGTCACTTTCTCACCTTCCTTAGCTTGCTCTTTCGTATGAAGTCTCATCGCTATAAACCTCATCTCTTCCACAAAACCCTTAGATTCTCCTGGGTACCTCTTCTTTTGCTTCTCAGCCGCTGTTGTAGCCGCAACCACCACTAAAGATGAAGTTTTGTTCATGGGCATACTTAAAAATTGAATCCTAGGTCGAAGAGGAAGAGAATTGGGTGGGGCAAAAGAAAATTGGAATCTTGAGAGTTGGGGGTTTTTGAAGATGGATAAGGATGAAGAAACTGAAGCTAAATAAGCCATGGTTTGATCGGAGAAAGCACGGAACAAGTATGGTTTCACAAGAAGTCACGCAATGTAGTTTTAGTTGCCTTGAAGGAATAGAATAGAGAAGAAGCGAGAGATACAATTTTTAAATAGGGGCAAACCTATTTTATTCCAGTAGTACAATATTAAGCGACTTTTTATAATAAATAAATAAACATGATTTTGCCCGCTCCACGATTTTCTAAAATGAAGATAACGATGAGAGGTAAATTAAAAAGAAATTGAACAACTGACTTTCATTACGGGTCGATGTATTACCGACAATGTATTTGATTGCCCATGTCACAGTGTGCTGCTTTTATTCTATATGGTTCGACTAATGGCTAATGGTATGGGTAAAAAAACAAGAATAATTTCTGGTCTTTTTCTACACTATTTAAATAAATTTTATAGGGGTCAATATTAATATAACTATATAACATTATAATATTATGTGCAGCTTTTCTTTGGTCGGGAACTGACCTTAACACTACTAAAGCAAAGGTTTCTTGGGTAGATGTATGCAAGCCGAAATCAGTGGGAGGACTAGGCTTAAAATCCTCCTTGAAGCAAATAAAGTAAGTTGCCTTAAGCTTATTTGGCGGATTATAGCATCTCCAATTATACTTTATTTTTAGAGCAAAATTTTCTCCAATGGTATTTTAAATCTTGCTCTAAAAATAGAGAAACACTTTTTTATTTACAATATGATCTTTTAATTTTGTATATATATTTATTTTATACTTAAAACAAAATTATGTGTTTATTTGTGTACCTATATACAACTATATTTAAATTTTGGTTATATGATTATTATAACATGCAAAAAAATATATATTAAATTAAAAATACAAAATACATGAAAGATGGTAAAAAAAAAACATAACTAAAACATGAAATTAAAAATAAAAACTGAAAATAAATTTGTAGTTGAAATAAAACAAACTTAACACAACATAAACTAGTGACTAATAATTTTGAAAATCACTTCCCGATCCACCAAGATCACTAAAATATTATCCAAATGCAGTAGATGCAGTTAGAGCTTCTTGATCGGCTATTTTCCTTAAGATTTCTTGTTGTCTAGCTTGAAAATGTGCACAAATGTTTGGATCTTCTATGGTAGTTAAGTCTTTAAATAAAAGTTTGTCTTCTTCCTTAGTTTCTTTCAATGCAAAATTCTGTCTTTGAAGCTCGAAATGGTGTTGTCTCTCAGCACTTGTTTTCTTCAATTGCTCTAAAAGTTGTTTATTTCCTTCCTCCAAAGTCTTGATAATAGCTGAGGTTTGATCATCACATTTTCTTTTCAACTTGGATTTTTCACTCCAATTGGTCATTGAGATGGAGATCCATCAGTATGATCGTTTTCATCTTCCAAATTTACAGAAAATGTAGATAAACCTGGAGATCCTTGTGTAGCAACATCAGGAGTTGGATTTTCTGATTCTGAAGATGTATACCCGAAACCCCAAGGATTTGGAATTTGTTTTGAAGGAGTGGCACCATCTTTAAATTTTTCAAAATTCTTGATAATGTTCCATACATAGTCAAGTTTCCAACCATATTTAAAATTTGGATCTTCCATTAGCATTTCTTTTGCTTGATTGAACTATATAGAGTTAAAAAAAGATGAAAAAATTAATAGATATTTAACAATAGTAAGTAAGCTGAAAACTCATAAATATTAATATATTATTTAAAAAACTCATATATTAATACTCACAATATCATCACTTGAAGCACCACTAGGACGTCGATTTTCACATTGTTTGATGCATGCATTTAGTTTCCTTGTTGCTTTCTCAATAGTTTGAAATCGGCATTGGATTGATTTTTTTGAACGTTCAGATGAAGTTGCAATTTTTCTATTATGGAAAGCTTCCACCACACGATCCCAAAACATCTCAGATGTTTGGTAAGCACCTATTATTGGGTCTTGAGAAATTTTCATGTAAACTTGACATAGAAATTTATCTTCTTCTTTTGTATATCCGGAAGAACGAGAACCACGTTCAGACATTCTTGTTAGAGAGAAAAAATGTGAATATTTATAAAAAGTTTATAGAATGGTCTTCAATGTTGTGAATGGAAATGAAAAACCTATGATATAGATGTTAGTGTCTCACATTTCTCAAACTAAGAGATGATTTGACAACACAATGACAAAATGTTTGAAAGATTTTCACATTTTTTAATATATTATGACAAGATTTTACTATACAATGACAAAGTGATTTAAAGTTTTTCACATTTTTCAATCTATTATGACAGATTTTACTACACAATGACAAAGTGGTTTAAAGCTTTTTCAGCTTTTTTCAAAAATTTTAATCTATTATGACAAGATTTTACTATACAATAACAAAATGTTTAAAAGCTTTTCACATTTTTCAATATACTATGAAAAAATTACTACACAATGACAAACTGATTTAAAGCTTTTCATATTTTTCAATCTATTATGAAAGCTTTTACTACACAATGATAAAGTGATTTAAAGTTTTTTATATTTTTTATCTATTATGACAGATTTTACTATACAATGACAAAGTGGTTTAAAGCTTTCCAGTTTTTTCAATATATTATGAAAAGATTTTACTATACAATGACAAAATGATTTAAAGTTTTTTACATTTTTTTATCTATTAGGACATATTTTACTACACAACGAAAAAATGATTTAAAACTTTTCAGATTTTTCAATCTATTATGACAAGATTTTACTATACAATGACAAAGTGTTTAAAATCTTTTCACATTTTTAATATACTATGACAAGTTTGACTACACAATGAAAAAATGATTTAAAATTGTTTACATTTTTTATCTATTATGACATATTTTACTACACAATGACAAAGTGATTTAAAGCTTTTCAGATTTTTTAATCTATTATGACAAGATTTTACTATACAATGACAAAGTGTTTAAAAGCTTTTCACATTTTTCAATCTATTATGACAGATTTTACTACACAATGACAAAGTGTTTAAAAGTTTTTCACATTTTTCAATATACTATGACATATTTTACTAAACAATGACAAAGTGATTTAAAGGTTTTCAGATTTTATGACAAAATTTTACTACACAATGATAAAATTATTTACTACACAATGAATAATTAATTAAAACATTTTTAATCTTTCTATAAATACCACTACAACTCTACCATGTTAGTCATAAACTTTCAATACATTTTTCACTTTTCTCACTTTAAATTTTCTCTCTCAAAATGAATTTAAATTTTAATATTCCAGCACCTTCTCTTTATTCATCTTCTTCTTCAGATGATGAAGAAAATCATACGGAGAGTATCAATAATCTCGACCAAGCAGAACAAGCAATACGCTTTACTATCGCTAATAACAACTCAATCATCGAATACCTTCGCATTCAACAAAACAACAATAGCATCCATGGCGGCTCAGTTCAAGAACGTTCTTTCATACACCGTGATCGAGAAAGTGCGCATAATAGATTGTTTAATGATTATTTTTTGGAGTCTCCGGTTTATAATGAGGCTATGTTTCGCAGAAGGTATCGAATGTCTTGTTCCCTATTTCTTCGTATTATTAATACAGTTGAAAGTCATGATTCCTACTTTACACAAAAAGGGATACCACTGGTAGATTTGGATTATCATCCATTCAGAAAGGAACAGCTGTATTCAAATGCTAGTGTATGGTGTACCAGCAGATGCCACATACGAGTATGTCAAGATTGGTGAATCAACAGCAATCAAAAGCATGAGTCAATTTTGTCGAGCCGTACTGGAAGTATTTTCAGACCAATACTTACGATCACCAACAGCTAATGACTTTGCTAGGCTTCTTTACATTGGTGAAAAAGAGGTTTCGTAGGAATGTTAGGTAGCTTGGACTGCATGGATTGGAAGTGGAAAAATTGTCCTACCGCTTGGGCTAGACAATTTGCGGGTCGTAGTGGATCACCAACTATAACTCTTGAAGCTGTTGCAGATTATGATCTTTGGATATGGCATACATATTTTGGAATGCCAGACACCAACAATGACATCAATGTGCTAGATTCTTCCCACCTTTTCTTCAATATTGCACAAGGTATTGCTCCTCTTGCTCATTATATCATTCAAGGCAAAGAATATAATATGGGTTATTATTTGGCTGATGGTATATATCTGAAATGGTCCACCATAGTGCAAACTATTCACAAGCCAACTAGCCAAAAGAAAAAATATTTTGCTACGCAACAAGAAGCATGTCGAAAAGATGTAGAACGTGCATTTGGGGTTCTTCTGTGACGACCGCACTTTTTTTTTTTTACACAAGCAGTTACTCAATACTAAACGCCCATACATTTAATATTCTCTGAGCAATTACAAGAAAACAACAATAGCATTCAATTTACACACCCGACCACTAAGGTCAACAGTTCTACCGGTTCTAACAATCCTACGAAAGCTACAAAGACCACAAAACTACTGGGCCCTAATCATCTTCTCCTCACCGCTTTGATTCTACGATCACGCCTTATCTTTACCTGCATCGACAAAAGTGATGCATAAACATTTGGTAAACCAAACGCTGAGTGAGATTGATCCTCCCAACAACAGGTTATATGAAAGCACCACACAATCAAACAACCACAACAACATGAAATAATAACACCACATATTACTTCAACCAATCAGCTAACCATGCAAAACTCATGAAAAGCTAATCATACACAGCCATGACTAACCACCTAGCCATTCCAAACCTCAAGAAATGCTAAAAACACAAATCTGCTTCACAAAACTCAAGTCTGCTCAAGTCTGCTTCACAAACACACAAGTCTGCTTTACAAAACACAAGTCTGCTCAAGTCTGCTTCACAAACACACAAATCTGCTTCACAAACACACAAATCTGCTTCACAAAACTCAAGCCTGCTCAAGTATGCTTCACAAACACACAAGTCTGCTTCACAAAACTCACGTCTACTCAAGTCTGCTTCACAAACACACAAGTCTGCTTCACCAAAACTCAAGTCTGCTCAAGTCTGCTTCACAAACACACAAGTCTGCTTCACAAAACTCAAGTCTGCTCAAGTCTACTTCACAAACACACAAGTCTGCTTCACAAACACACATCAAACAACAAGGGAAACACTCCCACAAGTCATGAAATCACCAAGAAACCACAATATACACTACACCAAATCAAGCATAAGAACTCACAATCAAAGCTTAACAAGGCACAACAAGCAATAACCATGCTTCTCTAACAACCACAAGCTTAGCAAACACCTACTAAAGCTCCACAATGACCCATGGAATTCACCAAGAACCCATGAAAATCACAACACCAAATCAAGCATAAGAACTCACAATCAAAGCTTAACAAGGCACAACAAGCACAAATATATGGTTCCCTAACTACCACAAGCTTAGCAAACACTAGCTAAAGCTCTCCACATAACGAAGAGGCTTCCAGGCATCCTAGCAACACTACAATGCCTATCACAACCCCACAAGCCCCTACACAAGGCTTAATATTAACCTTTAGTCACAAACTCACCTTAGCCAAGGATGATTCTAGTTGTAGACAACCTCCTCAAGCTTTAGAAAGATCTCTCCTTCCTCCCCAAGCTCCATGCCTAAAGCTTCTCCCCCAAGCCTTTCTTTTCCAAGCTTCCCAAGCTTCACACACACAAGATCCTCAAGAATCCAAGCACCCAAATCCCTTTTCTTCTCTTCCTCTTTCTTCTCTCTTATCCAAGCTCTCAAAGCTCAAGCTTCATGATATGTCAGTATTTTACATGATTTATGCATACATTTTCCTTCCTATTTGCTTAGTTTCACCTCGAGTTCACAACATTTCTAGTCCAATTTCCTATGTTTTTGCACTTAGGAGAATTTGCACTAGCATTTGCATACATGTTGCATTTTGGAGCTAAAACAGGTACAACTTGGAGCATGGATGCTAGGACAGCTCGAGTCTCACTCGAGTCCCACTCGAGCCCGTGCTCGCCACGCCACTCGAGTCCGTACTCACCACGCCACTTGAGCACAGCTTGAGTCCCCACTTGAGCCCTGCCATGCGATGCTCTCTGCTCGAGCCAACCTCCACTTGAGTCCACACTCGACATCGTATCCCCGACTCGACCTCAGCTCCACCACGTCCCACTCGAGTCCCACTCGAGCCAGTGCTCGTCACGCCACTCGAGCCCGTACTCACCACGTCACTCGAGCCCTGCCGTGCGACGCTCTCTGCTCGAGCCCACCTCCACTCGAGTCCACACTCGGCATTGCATCCCCGACTCGACCTCAGCTCCACCATATACCTCTCATGTCACCACTCAACAACATCTACCTGTCTCAACTCGACACCACCCAAGTGCTCGACGTCCAACACACTCGATATCCCAACTCGAGCTGCACCACCCGCGAAGACTCAGCTTTTTCTTTTATCTTTTTCCGTTTTAGGGTTTTCCATATTTTACTATAAATACAACTGTTGGGTATTATCCAGGAGATATGTCTTTTATTTTTAGGGTTCTTCTCTGCCTCCAACCCTTGTTCTTGGTGTTCTTCATTTTGTAATTCAGATCTCTCTTAATCTAGTACTTAGTTTGATTTAATTCTTTGCAGTCTTACTATTCTCATCTTAATCTATCTTTCTAAATTATTTTCAATGAATTCTGAAATGTTTGATTTTTCTGGGTTCATGTTCTTGATGATGATTTGTGTTCTTGAGTAGTGATTTAGGGTTTCTGAGGATTAGATAGGTTAGTAGCTTGCTTATGATCAGATCTGGTGTTTAAGACTGCTTGATTGTTGAATTTCCCTTCTGGGTGAGTGTGCTTAAAGCTTGTTGCTTTCTGATCAACTGGAACAAGATCTGAGATGATTTCCACATGAGAGTGTGATGGAATCATCAGAATCAACTTTTTCCAGAGATTAGCACATCCTAGCCTAAGAGATTAGATGTTTAGGGTAATTTTTAGCTTTAGCAAATAAGTGCTTTGTGCCTATCTCATCATGGTGGCTCAAGCAAAAGTTGGTATGTCAGTGATGAGATTTGAGGTTTCTTACCATGAGAGTGGACTAAACTGTTTTAAATATTTTCTGTCTAGGGAATAGCCTTTGTGGTTGATGTTTGTTGAACACCAGTGATGATCATAAGCTGCTATTGATCGATTACCCTATCCTTAGGTCCCTATTGACTTTCTATTGCTTTATCATCTTGTTTTACAGCTGTTTAATTGTTTAATTGCACTTTGCCCTTCATTTCCTTTGACTCGGTCTCTCAACTTGGTCTTGAACTCGAGTGCATAGTTGTTTGTCATTTTCAGGCTCCACTCGATCTCATTGACTCGTTCTGAGTGGTCGAGTGCACCTTTTTATCATTTTTCTGCATTGACTTGGTCACTTGACTCGGGCTAGTACCCATCTTACTGCATTTCATTTTTATTTCACTTAGGTTGTTAGATAAACATTTCCTTTCTATCTGGCTTGACTTAGTTGTATCTGATCACATCTTGATTGCTAGCATCACACCCATTTGGATTGACACCTTAGTATTACAATGACAATGCTAGGGAATTGATACATCCTTCTGCATACACATACATAGTAAGATGTATTGTTTTTATTTGGGGATTGCATAACTGACAGGAGATTTACATCCAGTAGGACAAGTTCCTATTTGCTAGATTTCCCTTGCCCACAGAAGTAGTCTCTGAGTAAAAACACTATTATCACTCCACTCTCTCTCCTTCAGCCACAAATGGCGTAACAAGGAGGAAGAAGAAGAAGAAGAGAAGACAAAAATGATTTTGACTTCCTTTTGAGAAAAACCCCACAACTTTCGAAACGATTTATGACACTCCCAGAACAAATCTAAATTGATTATTTCACCCTCATAATCAATTATCTCGAGACTTGTCTAAGGTTCATAAACTCGAAAGAACTTCCAAATTAATTAAATTAATTAATTTCCAGAACACGGGCGTGACATCTTCAATCGTGTTTTGCAATTGTGAAAGGACCGGCTCGTTTATGGAAAAAAGAAGTGATAATCGAGGATGAGCGTGATCTCAAAGCACCAATTGAAGTTGGAAGAGAAGCTCCACCTTCGGATGTTAATACAGCGGAGAATGAGACCATCTGATTCCAAGAATTTCTGGCTCGCTATAGAAAAATCAAAGACAAAGAAGTTCATTTTTCTCTACGCAACGCGCTAATCGATCATCTGTGGGAAAAGTATACCAATGAACATGCTTAAAATAATGTAATAGTTATCTTTTAAATTTCGATGTGGTGTAATGCAATGTTTTTTTATAATAAAATGTTTAATTTTATTAAAATCAGATTTTATTGAATTATTATTATAAAAGTAAATGAGTGGGTCAAATTTGTAAAATTAAAAAGTAAAGGGTTTTAGTATAAATTAGTTAATACAATAAAATATTATATATTTTAAATACTATTTTAAAAATGAAAAATAGAGGCAACCATTGGAGCAAACCCCTCCTCTATTTTTTAAATATCTATATTTTTAGAGGAAAAAATAGAGTGAACTATTGGAGATGGTCTTATCTCAGAGAGAAGTTCCCTATGGGTGAATTGGATTAAATGGAAACTGATACGATCTGCCTCGTTCTGGTCAATAAAGGAAAACACGGTTTTAGGCTCTTGGATGTGGAAGAATATTATAAAATACAGGGCATACACAAAACCATTCCACAAGATGGAATTAATGAGTGGAGCTCAGACCTCATTCTGGTTTGATCATTGGAGTTCTCTTGGTCGTATTCATGATATCTTGGGAGATAGAAGTTTCATTGATCTAGGTGTTCAAAAAAATATAACTGTTTCAGAGGTACTTACTCATCATCGCTCAAGACGATACCGGGTGATTTTCTCAACAAGGTTAAAGCAGAGTTAGAGAAATTTTGAAACAGAGAAACTAGTATGGACCCTGATATCTCCCTTTGGCGATGGGGAGATGGGAATTTTAAGAAGCTCTTCTCTACAAAAGAAACATGGCAGCTGGTTCGACATGTTGGACAGTCAAGGAACGAGTATAAAAGCATTTGGTTTTCAGGTTCCACTCCTAAGTTCTCTTTCCTCCAATGGTTTACGAATCTGAATCGTTTGGCCACTGGGGACAGGATGCTAGCATGGAACGCATAAGTTATCCCATCTTGTATTTTCTGCCATCATCCACTCGAGACACGAGACCACTTGTTCTTCAGCTGCAACTTTACTTCAAATATTTGGGTGGATCTTGCGAAAGGACTCCTCCAGCATTGTTACTTGACAGATTTCACTCATGCCATATCTCTTGTATCAGGTTCAACTTACAAAGGTACCACATGTTTCCTCCTTTGATATACGCTGCAAGCTACTGTCCACACTTTTTGGTTGGAACGTAATCGGCGAAGACATGGTGAGCCCCCGCACCCTTCTGCTCAGCTCATCTCTTTCGTCGACCATACTGTTCGAAACATGATCTCCTCTCTTCTAAAGACGGGATCATCCAAGTTGCGAGATGGGCTAAGCATTTGGTTTAGTTCCAGAAGCTAAATCTTAGTCTAAAAGCAATTTTTATACTGGTCTTCTATTTTACTACTTTCAAAAACGTTCCATAAACAGTTGCATATATTTTACAAAAAGTTTTTGAGTTGAATAAATTTTACATTCATTCAAAAAAAAAAACATTATAATATTATTTCTCTGAAATACTATTCTATTATTGAATATTATAAACACTTTAGGTGGTATTATTAGTTTTTCTTTTTGGAAAAACTAGAAGAAAGATATCTACCAAAAAGTTTGTTTATCTAAACCTATTTTTATTGTTACTTTTTTCAGAAACTGCTCCTACTAATAAAAATATCATTTAAAAAGAAACAGAAAAACATATCAATACACAAGTATGAAGAAGATTTGAAGAAATAATGTTTTGTTTTAGGTAATTTTAAGCAGGTTTTTAGCTTGATGAAATTTATTCTGAAAAATTTATAATATGTTTTCTAATGTTCAGATTACGTATTGTAGCATTTGTACATGGTCTACAAACTCTTGTACATGTTCTACAAAATTTAGAAAAGAGATTTTAGAAAACATGTTTTCTAATTCAACTTCTACAAAATATGGAATATATATTCTAACACTTGTTAACGTTCTACAACAATTAGAATATGTATTCTACAGAATACTCATATTCTACGACATTTAGAATGTATTTTCTAGTAAGATTAGAATACACATTATGATTTTTTTAAAATCTATTAGAAATAGAAACTGAATCTAAAAATAAGGAAACTGAATTTTAATATAAGTAAATTCATATATATGCATATATATATATATATATTTGAAAATATATTTCCATATAAATATATACTTATATATATATATATTTTGAAAAACTATTTCCATATAATTTATATTTTTGATGATTTATAATTTTTATTTTTCACGAGTTTATTTCAACGTTTTCTTCTTCTTCTCCGATAAGTTTTTTTCCAATACTCCTCAATTTGTTTTTTTAATAATTTTTTTTTGTTCCTTAAATTTTTAAAATAATTTTTGTTCGGCAAAATTTTTAATAATTTTCGTTTGTATATTTGAATATTAAATATATAGTTTTGAAAATATTTCCCTTACAGTATATATTGTTATAACGATTTATAGTTTTTATTTTCATAATTTTATTCCAATAATTTCTTCTTCCTCTTTGCATAAGTTTTTTTCATTTAATACCCTCAATTTTTTTTCTTGTCAACAATTATATATTAATTATGATGGCTAAAAAATTCCAACCGTCAATACATTGATTATATGAATAATAAATTGCTGATAAAGTTTGGCACTCTGTTCTAATTTATCCGCCTTTGAATTTAAATTTTGAGAAAAAGAGAAACCATTTTAATTCTCAAGAGATTGTCGAGTTCTTTAATGCCATATATTGAGAAATTCTATTCAGTAATGCCACTTGTGTATAAAAAGACGAATTTACCTTTAATGATCTCTGAAATCGGGTTATATAGTTTTAATTGTAAGCGATACCCAGTAAAACACGGTGGCTCAGTGGCAAAGCATCTGTTATGCATGCTTTGGGTTTGAATCTCATATTTGTAGTACAACTGGATATGGAATAACTGGGAATAACAAGTGAGGGGTATTTTCGTTATTTCATTAAAATCGAGTGGCATACAGATTAACAAGTGGTACGTCAGAATATAATTTCTTAATAAGTGGCATTAGAGAAATTTGATTCCAATCAGTCTTTGTAGTCACTATTTCGAGTAGCTTGGAAAAATCTGTTGCAAAAGCTACTTATGTTTTTGTTGTGCAATCAGACTTGTTACGACCCATATAAGAGTTTCTAATTCGGCGTGGAAAGAGGAGAGACACCTACAAATGTTACATGCCTCATAATTTTTCTCTCCATGTCATCTTCAAAGCATAATCAACCTAATCCAAAGAAATCGTCTGTCTCTTTCCATGAACCATCTACATGACAACAAAACCATTTAATTAAATATTGAATTCTGAGAATTTGGTGTAACCTCGATATCCTGAGATATTTGACTAAGCTACTTATATTCTTTAACTTAGGTCGACTTCTAAGCTAAAGCCTCGACTCTAACCGGTTGAACGCCTCCTGAGGGAAAAACTTGTAGTTAAACTCATCCACAAAATCCACCCAAGCCATCTCGGCCTGAACACTCCGGGCTGCCACACCCCTCCATCAGAGATGCGCATCACCCTCCAGATAATGGACTGAAATGTCCACTTGGTATCTCGCGGGACACCTACTCGAGAGGAAATTCCTCTATATCCTTCTCAACTATGCATCCGCGTCCTCAGGATTACCACCTCCAGGGAAAAACTCCGTGTCTATCCTCTGCATCTGCTCCATCATCCTGAGGTAGGATGGGAGCTCCTGAGCAACCACAGCTGCAACCTAAGGCTGAACCCCAACAACCACCGGAACCACAGGAGACTGAGCCGGTACCCTCTCGGGAAACCGCTCTAACAACCTCGTTAAAAGATCCGCAATGCGGTCATTTCCGGTATGAGCATCACCCGCTGCTCAACCCGCACCACCTGCTGCTCAACCCGTAGCACTTGCTGCTAAACCCGTAGCACACGCTGGAACACCAGCCACACTAGCACTCATACCATCAACACCCTCAGACCCCACCTGACTCGCATGCGACTAATTGACCCGGTCATCTGGCACACAGCCACGACCTCTACCCCAGCCGCGAACTCTACCAAGCCCTCTAGCCATCTACACTCGTAAGAACAGAGACTAAGAACACTAAAACACAATCATTACAATAAAGATAACTCACCGTGGAATCCCACAAGGCTCGAAGAAGATGATTCTATGACCCCATGCAACACCCAATCTATCCTAGAACCACATAGGCTCCTAGAACCGTATGGGCTCCTAGAACCGTGTGGGCTCCTAGAACCATATGGGCTCCTAGAACCGTATGGGCTCTGATACCAAAATGAAACGACCGCACTTAATTGGTGTGTGTATTGGATGCAGGTAAAGATAAGACGATAAATTAATTAACACCAATTAAAACTTCCAATCCTACGAAATATAATTTAACCATTTATAAACAATCCAGCAAACACATAAATGACCACGAAGGTCAACAATTCTACCGGTTCTAGCAATCCTACGAAAGGTACAAAAACCACAAAACTACTGGGTCCTAATCATCCCCTCCTCACTGCCTCGATTCCATGATCACGCCTTATCTTTACCTGCATCGACAAAAGTGATGCATCAACATTTGGTAAATCAAACGCTGAGTGAGATTGATCCTCCCAACAACAGGCTATCAAAAAGCACCAAACAATTTTTAGTAACCAAGGCAACACAATAAATTAATTAACAGCAATTAAAACTTCGAACAACAAAATAACAATTCCAAACCAAGAAAAGCTAAACAACAGTAGGAATAGTAAACACACTTCCACAATATGAATAATACCCACTTTCACAACATGAATAGTAAACACGCTTTCACAGCATTAATAGTACTCACTTTCACAGCATGAATAGTACCTATGCTTTCAAAACATGAATAGTACCCACTTTCACAGTATGAATAGTAAACATACTTTCACAGGATAAATAGTAAACACACTTTCACAACATGAATAGTAAACACATTTTCACAACATGAATAGTATTCCATAACACACAAAAAATTCATAACCACCAAAATCAAGCATAAAAAATCACCATCAAAGCTTAACAAGGCACAACAAGCATAAACCATGGTTCTCTAACCACCACAAACTTAGCAAACACTAGCTAAAGCTTCACAATGACTCTTGAAAATTCACCAAGGCTCACAAAAATCACAATCAACAAATCAAGCATAGATTCTCACAATCAAAGCTCAATAAAGCAACATAAGCACGAAACCAAGGTTCTCTAAACATCACAAGCATAGAAAACACCCCCAAGGCTTCACCAAAAATTGGAAACCAACAAAAAAAAATCAAACTCCCCAAGCCCCATCACAAGCTTAAATGATAACCTTTGGTCCCAACTCACCTTATATAGGATGGATCTAGCCTAGGATGGACTCCCCTAAGCTCAAGAAAACCTCCTCCTCTTCCCTTAGCTCACACCAAAACCCTAGATTTGTGTGAAATAATCAATTTAGATTTGTTCTGGGGGTGTTATAAATTGAATAGAAAGTTGTGGGGTTTTTCTGAAAAAAGAAGTCAAAATCATATTGTTTTCTCTTCTTCTTCTTCTTCTAAGGTGAGTTAAAAAAGAAACCTTGGGAGCTTGAGAGTGAGAGCTTAGAGAAGAGAGAAGAAGAGAGAAAGGCTTGGTGACCTTGTAAGAAGCTTGGATCTTGTGAGATCAAAGGGTGTGGAGCTTTAAGAAGCTTGGGAAAAAGGAAGGATTGGAGTGAGGCTAGTTGGCGTGAGCTTTGGAGGAAGAGGAGAGATCTTTCTTGAGGTTGGGGAGTCTATCTAAGCATAGATCCATCTATTCTAAGGTGAGTTGTGACCTAAGGTTAACATTAAGCCATGTGTGGGGGCTTGTCGGGTTGTACTAAGCTTTGGGGTGTTCCTAGGTTGCTTAGAAACCTTGTGGTCATTTATGGGGCTTTAGCTAGAGTTTGCTAAGCTTATGGTGGTTAGAGAACCATGGATTTGTGCTTGTTGTGCCTTGTTAAGCTTTGCTTGTGAGTTCTTGCTTGTCGGGAGTGTTTTCCCTAGTTGCTTGGTGTGTTATTGCCTTGATTGGTGTGTGTATTGGATGCAGGTAAAGATAAGATGTGATCATGGAATTGAGGTAAGTTGGGGGAGGATGATTAGGACCGGTAGCTTTAGGTTTTGTAGCTTTCGTAGGATTGCTAGAACCGGTAGAACTATTGACCGTGCGTGGTCGTTGTTATTTGTTGAATGGTAATTACTTAGAAAATATTTAAATGTATGGGCCTTTATTTATTAAGTAATTGTGTGTTAAAAAAAAAAGTGCGGTCATCACATTTTTGGTATCAGAGCTGACACGGTTCTAGGATAGATCGTGTGTTACATGGGGTCATAGAATCATCCTCCTCGAGCCTTGTGGGATTCCACTGTGAGTTATCTTTATTGTGATGATTGTGTTTTAGTGTTCTTAGTCTCTGTTCTTGCGAGTGCAGATGGCTAGAAGGCGTGGTGGAGGTCGTGGCCGGGGTAGAGGTCATGGTCATGTGATGGAGGAGCGGGTCGATGAGTCGCATACGAGTCAGGTTGGGTCAGAGGGTATGGCTGTTGTGAGTACCGGTGTGGCTGGTGTTCCAGCGGGTATTGCGGGTATAATAGCAGGTACTGCGGGTATAATAGCAGGTACTGTAGGTTTAGCAGCGGATGATGCTCAGGTCCGAGATGATCGTCTTGCTGATCTTTTGACAGTGTTATTGAAGCAGTTACAAGAGAGGGTACCAGCTCAGGCTCCTGTGGTACCACCAGTGGTTGTTGAGGTTCAGCCTCTGGTTGCAGCTGCGGTTGCTGAGGAGCTCCCATCCTACCTCAGGATGATGGAGCAGATGCAGAGGATAGGCATGGGGTTTTTCCCTAGAGGTGCTAATCATGAGGACGCTGATGCGTGGTTGAGGAAGGTAGAGAGGAATTTCCTCTCGAGTAGATATCCCGCGGGATACCAAGTGGACATTGCGGTCCATTATCTGGAGGGTGATGCATATCTCTGGTGGAGGGGTGTGGCAGCCCAGAGAGTTCACGCCGAGATGGCTTGGAATGATTTTGTGAAGGTGTTTAAGTCCAAGTACTTCCCTCAAGAGGCGTTCAACCGGTTATAGTCGAGGCTTATGAGATTAACTCAGGGAGATCGGTCGGTACACGAGTATGAGGTGGACTTCAACTGGCTAGGGTCTTATGTTAAACGGGCGGTTAAAAGTGAGTCGGCCCATGTGCAGAGATTCCTGATGGGTCTCAGGGTGGACTTGTGGAACCGTTGCATGGTTTGGGGTTTTTTCACGGTTGATGAGTTGCTTGAGACTGCGGCATTGCTTGAGGAAGGTCTGAAAGACGAGGTGGTAGCGGTTACACCGAGTTTTCAGGCGAGATCAGTGCAGCAACAGTCTGGTCCGAGTAAAGGAGGTAAGCTGATGCAAGAATAGAAACGAAAGTGGGATGGCACTTCGAGAGGTAGTCGGAGTGGTGAGGGTTGCTTTGGGTGCGGGAGCATAGATCACCGAGTGGCGAGCTGTCCTAAGAAGGGTGGGGTATGAGTGGATTCTCGGGTGTGCTTTCACTACAAGGAAGCGGGGCATATTAGTCCTCAGTGTCCCAAGCTGTGGCAGAGTGAGGCCACAGTGGTACAGCTAGTTAGGCCGGTGGCAGCAACACCTCGAGTGTATTCCATCGTCGAGTCCGAAGAGCCGAGTTCCAGGCCGATCATAGGTATTTTTTTTATTCATCTAAGTTTAATTCTGTGTTGGGAATTTGGTTGCTTTTTGGGTGTTAAGGTTCTTGGCACATGTATATGTGCAGGGACCTTGTGTATTGGGGGTGTTGAGTGTCATGTGTTGTTTGACACGGGAGCATTGCACAGTTTCGTTTCTCCGGAATTGGCCGAAAAAGCTAATGTTCGAAGCGAGCCCGGTTTGAGTTTGGGTTTCGTGGAGGTTGTTGGAGGGAAGCTTCTGATGATTCACGGTCGGGCTAGAGACGTGGATGTTCAGGTAGCGGGAGAGTTTATGCCTGCCGATTTAATTATCTGCTCCATGGAGCCGTACAATGTCATTTTGGGCATGGATTGGCTCGGGAAGTTTATAGCACATCTGGACTGTTACCGAGGGCGTGTCGAGTTTGACAGAGGCAAAGGGAGGTTGGTGTATCAAGGGGTGAGACCAACTTGTGGAAGTCTCATGATCTTAGTTATGCAAGCCGAGCGTATGATCGAGAGGGATTGTGAGGCGTATTTGGCTACCATTTCTTTGCCGGAGGCCGTTGGAGAGGCTAAGGTTTAGGATATTTGAGTGGTTCGGGAGTTTCATGATGTGTTCCAGTCGTTGCAAGGTTTACCACCGTCTAGATCGGATCCTTTCACGATTGAGTTGGAACCGGAGATAATACCGATATCCAAGGCTCCTTATAGGATGGCTCCAGCAGAGATGACAGAGTTGAAGAAGCAGCTGGAGGAGTTTCTGAGTAGGGGGTCTATTCGCCCGAGTACTTCACCGTGGAGAGTACCGATGATGCGAATCCGGTGAGGATGATGCACTCCCAATCACACCAGAGAGAAGTCACGGGGTTGATCTTAGACTAGGCTCGACACACAAGCAAAGAACAAGCGAGAATAGATCGAAAGCCGTGGAAAAGCGATGTTATAAGTCTAAGAGATTCAGATTTGACAAACAAAAATGATTCAATGATCTAACTGAAAAAGTTTTAGAATAAAAAGATAGATAAGAGTACAATGGAGTCTCAGCCTCAGTATAAAGATAAATAGGCGAGATTAGAGAGAGGAGACGAAATAAAGAGTGTGTGTTTACGAGACATACGTCGGTAAACAACACTCGGACCATGCAACAGTAAAAGACAGTTTGAATTCAAAATAAGATAGAAAGATAAGAGATAGGTGATGCCTATAATGTCTTCTAAATGGGCCTAGATGGATCAGTCTCAGCAAGTGACAAAGGTGAGATATAAAACCCACAAACCTCATTAAAAACCTTTTTTCGGAAAACCACTTGGGAAAAAACTGAAGAGTAAGGGAAAAAAAGTGTTAGTGTGTTTCATGGTCACTTGCCAAGCTCCTTGTACATGAACCTTGACCAGAGAAGTCTTGGTATCATCTTTATAGCTCAAGTGATCCTCTTGAGTCATTGCTTGGCAGAGCAAAACTCTAAAAGCTTGGTGATATTTCATTGTTCAAGAGCAAGAATTACACAATGGCCATAAAGGTCAACGGTTCTACCAGTTCTAAAAATCATACGAAAGCTACAAAAAACCACAAAACTACCTGGTCCTAATCATCCCCTCCTCACTGCCTCGATTCCACGATCACGTCTTATCTTTACCTGCATCGACAAAAGTGATGCATCAACATTTGGTAAACCAAACGCTGAGTGAGATTGATCCTCCCAACAACAGGTTATATGAAAGCACCACGTAATTCAAACAACCAAAACAACATGAAATAATAACACTATATATTACTTCAAACAATCAATTAACAATTCAAACTCCATGAAAAGCTAATCAATTACACCGATGACTAATCACCTAGCAATTCCAAACCTCATGAAAAGCTAATTAATCAACAAACAAAATATGAATTAGTTTAACAATTATTTACATGCGGGTATTATTTACCGCTCGCAAGTCTGCTTCACTAACGACACAACTCTGTCGCCTAAAACCCTTATTGCCTTAACACACAAATGGCCAACGACAACCAAGCCTACAACAATGGGACTTCAACAAGGTAATACCCCACACCAAGCAACAAGGGAACACTCCCAAAAAGCCATGGAATCACCAAGAAACCACAACATACAATTCACACGACAAAGCACATGAACACAATCAAGCTTTCAAGGCACAAACAACAAAAATCCATGGTTCCCTAACCACCAAAAGCTTGGTAAAACTCACTAAAGCTTCCCAAATGACCCATGGAATTCACCAAGAACCCACGAAAATCACAATCACCAAATCAAGCATAAGAACTCACAGTCAAAGCATAACAAGGTACAACAAGCACAAATTCATGGTTCCCTAACCACCACAAGCTTAGTAAACACTCACTAAAGCTTCACAAGTGACCCATGGAATTCACTAAGAATCCACGAAAATCACAATCACCAAATCAAGCATAAGAACTCACAATCAAAGCAAGGCACAACAAGCACAAATTCATGGTTTCCTAACCACCACAAGCTTAGCAAACACTAGCTAAAACTCAACAAGTGACCCATGGAATTCACCAAGAACCCACAAAAATCACAATCACCAAATCAAGCATAAGAACTCACAATCAAAGCTTAACAAGGCACAACAAGCACAAATACATGGTTCCCTAACCACCACAAGCTTAGCAAACAGTAGCTAAAGTTCCACACATGAACACAAAGCCTCTAAGCATCCTAGCAACACCACAATGCTTAACAAACCCCATAAGTCCCCACACAAGGCTTAATGTTAACCTTTGGTCACAACTCACCTTAGAAATGGATGGATCTATGCTTAGATGGACCTCTACAAGCTCAAGAAAGACCACACCTCCTCCTTAAAAGCCACGGCCAAAACTAGCTCTAATCCACACTTTTTCCAAGCTTCCCAAGCTTCTCACACACAAGATCACAAAGATCCAAGCTCCTCAAGCTCACAAAAAAAAAATCATTTCTCTTCTTCTTCTCTCTTAGCTCACAGGCTCAAGAACTCTCTCCCACTCTCTGAACCACAAAAGTGGCGAACCAACAAGGAGAAGGAAGAAGAAGAAGCAAACTTGACTTTTGCCACTACTTTGAAAAAAACCCCACAACTTTCGAAATAACTTTTGATACCCCCAGAACAAATCTAAATTAATTATTTCAACCCCATAATTAATTTTTCTAGACTTGTATAAGGTTCATAAACTTGAAAGAACTTCCAAATTAATTAAATTAATTAATTTTTTGGAATACATGTGTTATAATTCTCTCCCACTAACATAGATTCGTCCTCGAATCTTACATTACCATTCATCTCCAATGAACCCTAATCGTTGCAAAGATTACTTAAGCCTTAGCCAACCCAGCCAACTCAACATACACACGAGGTCTACTACCAACCTCCGAGGTTTCCCACTACCTTTTGACCTACACGGCCAACACGAGATTAAACACTAATCCCAGAGGTTTCTACACTACCTCTGGACCAACCTGGTCAACATACGCACACACACATGTACACGCATGTACACACGAGGTCCATAACTAACCTCCGAGGTTTTTCCCACTCAGTTACTATACTTATGATACCGCAACATCATATGTGCTTATCACTCACACACAGACCAAACCTCATCACTCAAGACACCGCAGCATCTCCGAGTTCTGGGCATCTGCCATACCCCACAGGATATCCACCATACCTCGTAAGGTACATACCATACCTCAGTACCCAAGACACCGCAGCATCTCCGAGTTCTAGGTATCTGTCGTACCTACATGAGTCTCGATATCCCATACCACTCAATTCTGGGCAATATATCCTACGTCTAGGATATATACCTTACGAATCCACGGTATCACATATCACTCTAGGCTATACACCTTATGAGTCTGGGTACATCACCAGTCGCACTCTCAAGACACACAGTCCTTCGAGCTATCGACACTAGAGGAACTAGTCCTCTCATCGAGCAATAAGTCACATATATACAAGCACCTTGACTGAACTACCTCCCGTGATCCGTGTAAATCTTCACAAGGTAACACCGGCATCACCCATATTCTGCACCTGGAATATCTGCCGTGCATAACCAATAACCGGGCTATCACACCTATACCCAGTTACTTCGGGTACACCATAATCTCTTTCCGATTATGAACCAAGCTTTTAAATTCTCATGAAAACTTTCCATGACACTCTGCCATCAGCAATAAGAACTACCATCTTATTATTCTCATGCATTATCACTTTTTAACACCAAAACAAAATACATAACCATGACTCCCAAAGTCATCAATAATAAGAAATACACATCTTATTAAACACTCATAATGTAACATCGTTATACACAACGAAAATATAAAATGAAGACACATAGCATACAACTATACACCGAAACTGGAACCTCTCAATGGAACTCAAGCCACAGCTTGCTTCTGGAACCACTTCCGGAACCTCGTTTCCATCCTAGCCTCTGGCTCCCAAGTTTCTTCTTGCACCCCGTCACAGTGCCACAGAACTCACATCATCGGAATCCTCTTCCGACAAAGCTCCTTGACCTTCCGCTCAAAAACTCTTAAAGGTCTCGCCTCGACAGTCATATTGGAATTTAGATCTAACGGAATCTCAGCCAATACCTCATCATCCCTATGCAAACACTTTTTCAGCATCGATACATGGAAAAACTTATGAAATACCTGCATAATCTTGGGTAACTCCAACCGATACGCTACCGGTCCACACGCTCTACAATCCGGAATGGCTCCACATATCTCAGACTAAACATAGTCACAGTAATGGACCTGTTCGGACCTCTCAGCAAAGTCATCTTGAGATACACTCTATCTCCCACCTCAAACACAAGTTCCTTCCACCTCTTATCGGCATAATTCTTTTGCCGATCCTGGGCTTCTTTCATGTTCAGCTTCAAAACTTGGATCCTCTCCGTGGTTTCCTGAACAAAACTCGCACCCAATGTGCTCCTCTCCCCCACTTAAGTCCAACACAAAGGTGTATAACATGGCCTCCCATACAGAGCCTCGTATAGAGCCATCCCAATACTCGCCTGGTAGCTATTGTTATACGCAAACTCTACCAAGCTCAAGATATCTACCCAATGACCACCCCAGTCTAGCACACACATCCTTAACAAATCCTCTAGAGTTTGGATAGTCCTCTCGGACTGCCCATCTGTCTGAGGATAATAAGTCGTACTCATGTGCACCCTCGTGCTCATCTCCGCCTGAAACGCATTCCAAAACTCAGATGTGAACTTAGGATCTTGGTCCGAGACAATGCTCACCGGTACTCCATATAGTCTCACAATCTCCTGCACGTACTTCCTAGCCAATACTGTAGACTCATCGGTCTTCTTAATGGCCATAAAACATGTACACTTGTTCAATCATTCAACGATGACCCAAATAGCATCTTTGGTCCGAGAAACTGGTAAGCCCACCACGAAATCCATCGTGATCATATCCCACTTCCACTCTGGAATGGGTAAACTCCACAACAACCCACTCGGGATCTGGTGCTCTGCCTTCACTAAGTGGCACACGTTGCAAGTCGTAACCTAGTTAGAAACATCTTTCTTCATCCCGACCCGATGATAATACTGCTTAAGATCCCAGTACATCTTAGTCGCTCTTGGATGAATCGAGAACATACTCGCATGAGCCTCACTCAGGATCTCTCACCTCAAATCCTCGTCCAAAGGTACACATACCCTCTGACTTACAAGGATCATGCAATTCGCAGATACCTGATATTCAGAACCCGCTTCTTTCGAAGCCTTAACCAAGCCCTCATCTTTTTCATGAGGTAACCGAACTCTGCTAAAAAGATCCGCCTGATTAGCTGTCTCTAAGCCCAAAGGTTTCTGAGATACAACACACAAACGCAATGTGCTAATCTCGCTCACCAAAGACTCAACCTTATGCTTCCAATCCAAAGCCACTCGCTTCCGACTTAACGCATCCGCAACCAGATTAGCCTTACCAGGATGGTAAGCTATCTCCAAATCATAATCGGCCACTAGCTCCATCCAGCGCCTCTGCCTCAAATTCAACTCAGGCTGAGTGAAAATGTACTTCAGGCTCTTATGATCTGTGAATACCCGCACCTTTCCGCCACTAGCTAAAGTTCCACACATGACCACAAAGCCTCTAAGCATCCTAGCAACACCACAATGCTTAACAAACCCCATAAGCCCCCACATAAGGCTTAATGTTAACCTTTGGTCACAACTTACTTTAGAAATAGATGGATCTATGCTTAGATGGACCTCTACAAGCTCAAGAAAGACCACACCTCCTCAAAAGCCACGGCCAAAACTAGCTCCAACCCACTCTTTTTTCAAGCTTCCCAAGCTTCTCACTCACAAGATCACAAAGATCCAAGCTCCTCAAGCTCACAAAAAAAAAAAATTTCTCTTCTTCTTCTCTCTTAGCTCACAGGCTCAAAAACTCTCTCCTACTCTCTCGACCACAAAAGTGGCGAGCCAACAAGAAGAAAGAAGAAGAAAAAGCAAACTTAACTTTTGCCACTACTTTGAGAAAAACCCCCACAACTTTCGAAATGACTTATGACAACCCCGGAACAAATCTAAATTAATTATTTCAACCTCATAATTAATTTTTCTAGACTTGTCTAAGGTTCATAAACTCGAAAGAACTTCCAAATTAATTAAATTAATTAATTTTCTAGAACACAGGCATTACACTATATATATTGTCTTATGACTCATGAATAAGAACATAATTCTCTCTATTCTATTTTTTCCGTAATACGTTATCAGCAGGAGCTACTCTTTGAACTAAAACCCTAACCGCTTAAGTTTAAAGAGATATCTACGAAACCCTAGTCATCTTAACAAAGATCTCTTATAGAGACATGTAGCCAATGCCGTCTCCTATTTTTTATCACTCACATCGAGCTAAGTATTTGTTTATGCGTTGAATTTCGATCGGCTTATCAAATCATGCATAGCTTTATCTTTTGTTTTTTTTATATATCTATCGTGACATCTATTATAATTAGAATATCATACGCTTCATTGGTTTAGTGTGAATACAATATATTTTATTTTTTAATTGTTTTATGCCACAAGATAATTGATAAGTATTTGATATAGTTTATTAATTACAAAACAAAACAACAACAACAAAAAAAACATCGTATACATGCTTCGTACCCCTTTATATCATAGTCTGATTGTCATGTCTTATTATTAAGATCCATGTGATCGAAGGCATTATTTGTTACTTTATTGTTTATCACTTTATTCTGTTATTAGAACTTACACGTTTGGTCATGTTTATTTGATATGTTTATTTAATATATCATGCTTAGTAGATTGACACATGTTTAATTGATTATGATCGACATTAATGCTTTACTACAATTAATTCATGGCTTGTTCATTAACGATTATTGTTTTATATCATCGTTGATCTGAGATCAAATGCGTTTTTCTCTTTGTTATATATCGAAGGTGTGTATGATGAGAAAATTCTCCGCCATTTTCGTTAATCTCCGATCCGTTATGTGATGATGACTCCAATCTCCGTTCAGTCAGTTTCCCATCAAGATAAGTTTTTTACTTACACTTATCGCCCAACTCCAATCTCCGTTCAGTCAGTTTCCCATCAAGATAAGTTTTTTACTTACACTTATCGCCCAATACTTAATCTCAGAATATCATAAAATAAATCATGTATGATTTGATTTGGCTCTATTTTAATATTCTACTGCTTTATAACTATGAAAAAAATATACTTATTTTGTTCATGTATGCGATATACTCTTGTGCTTCTCATTACTTTATGGGCAAATGTTTCTAACTATTTTGAAACGAAAGATTTAATATTAAGGATTGGAGCAAATAATTTTCACCGTCTCATTATCTCCGTTTCGGATCCTCCTTAAAAGATAAGTATTGCTTCATGCTTTTATAAATTTGATATATGATCATGCATTAAGAAATATACCTGTTTGTTTAATTTATTATTTATGAAACTATATTTTGAGTAATGAATTGATAGATATTTTCGTGATCATCTGAAGTATACTTGGAATTAAGTCATGCTTTCTAAAACTTACTTTTTGGAAAATAATTTAAAAGCTTGTCACTTTGATGAACTGTTGGTTTGAATTGGTTTGGTAAATTGTTAAATATTTTTGCTGTTTTAATAGTGCCTCTCGCACGTTATTGAGATATGTTAGTATGTTACGTTGAGTTATTTTAAGTTTTGTTATAATTATATATAATAATCGGTCACATGGTTTATTATTTGGTTTGGTAAATCATTGATTTGAATTGGTATATGTCTCATTGGTGTTTGATTCATAAATAACCAATTTTTTTTTACACTTGTTTTTTCTTTATCTTGAGATATATAATATATAGAATTAGACTTTGATGATGCCAATATTCTAATGATGCCACTTCTGTTCTCTGTCAATGGCTTCTCCGATATATCCGTCTCCGTCATTGTCGAGATAAGTATTCACGATTTATATTTATCATCACATGTTTTTATAATATTATGAGATGAATATTCATGCTTTTATGTCATTTGTTATACATCTCATTAAACTGGCATGTTAGTTTAAAATTATGATAAATTATGACAAAGTGATTATATGATTGATAGAGATTACTAGAATTTTAATCATACTTGTCATCTAATCTCATTTAGTAAAATAATTTGTTTGATTGATTGAGAACCTAGTTTGGTGTCATGATAATAATGAACTAGTGATTGGTATTTGTTTGTTTTATTTAATAAATCTATTATTTATTTGAAGTTTAGTTATGTATGTAACCGTAAACCAAAAGTTTATTGCGAACTAGAATTTAGTGAAAAATCTCACTGTTTGGCAAAACCGGTTATGCCATTTTGGTTTTAGTAATGATGCGAGGAAAATAATCACTGGTTTTTCACCACCCAATTAATTTGGATTCTATCAATTTTATGATATATAGCTACAAAGATAGTTTGTGGATTGATCACCCACTTAATATCTTTGTTATTAACCCACAACCATGTGTTTGTGAGGATACTTGGTTAATTGATAATGCTGGTAAATTCTATTGAAATATATATATTCTCATCAAGCCAATAAATTATTATGAGATCTCCCTATCACAATTGGTTTTGGTCAGGAACCAGATATTCTCCATCTTAAAGTTTTGAATAAAATATATATGTTGAGTTGCTCCACCACAATAATCTAAGATGGGATTTTAAAGAAGGTTATAAATGTATGTTGGATAAGAAACTCCCTTAAAAAGGAGATTGTTATTTCAGTGAGTAAGTATTTCCAACATAAGGGGGAGAAATAAACAGCTGAAAAAGAAATAGATTGAAAAGAGTTATCAATGATTGATCCTCGTTGTAGTATAGAATGTGAACTATAAAGATAACTTATCTACAAAATATAGCGTATTGATTGCCAGATGCTTACTGACCAAATCTAGTGATAAAGTCATATATTCCAGCTGTGCTCCGATTATAATTGATGTCCCAGAAGGACAATATCAACTACAAGTGAGTTCCAAAGATAAATCCTCAAAAACTAAAAAGGAGCAGATATTGAAAAATAGCATGACTGAAGAGATGTTAAGGATCTCTAGAAGAGATATTAGACATGACAAAGAAATAAATCTAGGTACCTAGTAATGATAATGATAAGATTTCAACTAGTTGAGTTATGTATGGAATGGAACAAATCGACATCGTAATATTTGTGCATGCAATGTAGCAGTTGATGTAAGGATGAAAAATCGAGGATCATAAACTGTGGTATAAAAAAATAAAGAAAAGAAATTTGACAAGTGTACACAAAATGATTTGGCCAATCATTAAAGTAACTATTTGGACCAGTAGTCCGTACACCTGAATGTGTAAAACATGTGGGACAAGAGAAATGAAAATTGTGAGAGATATATTAAGATTTTCAGAAAGACCTGAAACTCTCATGTGGTGGATACAACTATTTTATATTCCTCAAAAGTCTGGTAATAAGAGAAATAATTTAATCCCAAAACTTAAACTGCTAAAAGCATCCCCGAAAAAAAATAAACTGCTAGAAGCAGGCAAAATGGTATTTAATTTGAACATCATCAAAACTCTTGAAGAGTTCATGTAAGTATTATGATGAAAATAGTATCGGATAAAGAACCTTTGAAAGATATGATTATCTTCAGGTATCTTATATTGAACATCTAGTGGAAAGAAATTGTTATCTCAAAGTTCCTTGAAGGATTTTACATATAGATGATGAAATATGTTTAGTCTAGAGTACCATACTTAAAATGCTAATTGAGCAATATATTGATCTCTTTAATGATTGAAAGAAGAAATGCAAATAGTAACTCTTACAAGGAGAAGAATATGATTGGAATGCATCTCCTGAAGATGATAATTCCAGGGGAGAAATATGAATATGTATAGTTGTACTATTTTCCTTTATCATGATTTTTTGTCCCATATGGGTTTTTGGATGAAAAGGTTTTTAACGAGATAAATAAGAACACACAAATGATAAGACACATAAAGAGAAATGTTATAATCTCAATGATGAAAGTCTATCACAATTTCAAAGTCTTTATATGAGATTGCCAGTAGCGAAAAGATAATGATAAAAATGAATCATCTACGAAACCCATGAACTGCAGAAGACTAGCGACGTACGTGGAGTGAAGATTTTGCAAACTTTTATCAAGATGTTTCAAACTGCTACTTTCAAGAAGTTATTTCACCAATATTGGATCAAGTCGTCTCGAAAATCAGTGATGTACTCTTGAGGGGGAGTAAATGCGTGTTGCACTCTTTTTCTCTTAACTTTGGTTTTTTCCACTGGGTTTTCCAAGTAAAGTTTTTAATGAGACATCATCTCAAACGCATTGGATACCAACTTCTTATAATGGTTATCCAAGGGGGAGTGTTATGAACAAGTCCATATTATGTGGATGTCCATTATCGGCCCATTAGAATGTTCTAAAATATTTGTTCATCAAGCTAAACCCTATCTTTGTATCCCTATATATATTGTCTTATAACTCATAAATAAGAACACAATTCTCTTTATTCTCTTTCTTTCCATAACAATTATCAACATTATTTTCGAATCCAAAAATTGTGATCCCACAATATTTCCTAAAATAATATCCTACAATTTCTTGTTAAAGACGTAATTTAAAAATTTTCTGCAGAAATTATGGTTATGCAGATTTTCAATTCCTTCACTTAATTAATATTACAATACTTAAATTAAAATACATAGAAACCATTGACACTTTAAAATTATAAAATAGTTTTTATTTATTTATTATCATTTTATATCCCTATATTATTCATTCTGAAAGACGACAACCACTTATATTTATATTGATTGTACATTACTAAAATGTATGGCTCTCTTTTGATTAGTTCCTCTTAATTACTAAAAAATCAAATATATAGAAAAATAATTAGATTACATTAAAAGTTTGATATCCATTAATTTGGGCCTGTTTTGTATGCAAAATATGTGATTGAACCAAAATATTTTAAAAACATTATACCAAAATACTTTCTAAAACATTTTTTCTGCTTTACTTGAAAATATTTTAACCAATAAAAGGATATAAGTTTACATGATAAAATTAGAATTAAAAATAGTGTTGAAATACCTAATCATTAAAGATGTAAAAGAAATTTGATTGAAACAGATTAAGGGGGTGTTATTGGTTATGTGATTTTTAAAGAGTTATAATTTTTTAAGACTTTGGTGTTATTCAATCTTGAATTACAAAGATTATATGAAAGTTATGTATTATTGGTTCAATATTGATAAAAAGTTGTTAAAAGTCATGTGTTATTAGATTAATAAAAACTTTAACTAACTTTTAGATTATACTAAAGTTTATTAAAGTTTAGTGTTATTGGTTGATTGGTTTTAATGTTTTGTTCATCTGCAAAAAGTTTTAAAGATTTTCAAAGTATTACATGTTAGGGTGGTATTTTCAGAAACTTTTGGTGAGAATATGTGAAATGTTTTAAATACTCTCTAAAATTTGTTTTAATTCTACAATTTTAATAATCAGTAAAATTATACATAAATCTTAAACCAATAACACCCATTGTTTTTATTAAAAAGAAACATGCAAATATAAGTAGAGAAAATTTTGATAGATAATAAAATTTTGAAATTTTGATGTGTTGCTATATTTATAATTTGCATGAACATTATTCATTATTTTTCTTGTAGAATGACTCTAACATTAAACTAATGATTTTTCTATTTTGATGTTTTATGTATATATATACACACACACACGTAAATTAGTCTATAAATAACAAAATTTAATTAGTTTTCTTTTTTTTTGGTTAAGAAAAAGTGAAATTATTCTTAATTAGATATATATTTGTTATTTTTTTTACTTTTTATTTTTTGTTAAACGAAAAAGAAAATCAACTTGTTTTGGAAATATACTTGTAAATTATCAGATGTAAATATGATTATTTAGTTATAAAATATTAAATACATTGACATGTTGTACACCCCAAAATTTCGAAAATAATATTTTTGAGGTTATTAAAATAATTAAATAAAATACTGAAAATCTTAGAATAAATAAAGTTTGAAATTTCATAAGAAATCTAAATCCGAGAAATAAGAACAAATAAACCATAGAAGAATTATTCAGTCTAGCGCTATGAACGAATTCAACACTTTAAACCTTAGCTACATGATGCTCATCCTCAAAATCGTATGCTCGGAAATCAAAACTTACCTTAGCAAAAAATTGCTTAGTGATACTACAAAACCAACAAACAAGTATCAATATGGTCTGATCCCGTATAGAAAAATGTTCAAGTGTTGGTATTAACAAAAATACATTGCAACTCAATTAATTATAAATAGAGTAAATCACATCAGAATATACACTATCAAAACTACATAATCAAATCATCCAACCATGATAATATCATTAAAACATAACTAGATTATCAGAACTAAACGACTGGATATCTAGCAATGCAACATCGGAATGGTACAATTCTAGCATTGGTCAAACAAATCATATACTAACCAAATATACTCGATATGGATGCTAAATATATTCGATATGGATACTGACCCCTAACAAAGTGATAAAAAAGTACGGTCCGAAGCATTAATCAACTTTGATGCCACTAACAAACAATCAGAATGCGGAATGGCGATGATATCCACCACAAATTTGCTCAATTAGATAAATAAGAACAATATCATGCTAATACCGGTCTTAACATACTAATACTAACATATCTTATTATCAAAGTCGTATCCATAATAATTATCGAAGCAAACAAATCAATTTTCAAAGTTTAACATTTAATTAATCACTTTTATCTCACTCCTAAAATATTATACAATTGTATAATAACTAAAAAGGAGGTAATGGGCCCTAAGGGGCTTAAATAACAAATGGACTAACTTCTTTCCTCTTTCTTCTCTTCGGAAGAGTGTGAATCAACATTCTCTTGTTAGGTTTCTTCTCCGGCGAAATCATGCTTCGCCGCCTGATTCCCCGGCGATCAGCCGTCGTCGCCGCCGTGGAATCGAAGATTGCATGCCATCTCTATGGATTTGATCAACGAGTAGAACATTTTATTTTGCGTGGGCTTCAATTGGAAATGACTCTTGTATCTGTTTTGTGATTTACATTTACTGTGTTTATGATTTGAATCAGAGAGGAATACACAACAGAAACAAGAAGGCAATGGAGTATGTAGCTAAAGGATGGAGCGCGATTAGAGAAGTAGATAGAGTTATTGATTACTGTGAACTCAATGATCGTCGTCTTATCCCTCTTCTCAGGGTATACACTTAACTCTTTGACTCTATGTATATGCCATAAGCTTCCAAATTCTGAAGCTTTGTGTTCTAGTTTTGAAAAAACGAATCCTTGTTTCTTCTTGGTTCAGGGAGCTAAAGAGAACTTTGAACTTGCTCTGGAAGCTGATAATTTGAACACTCATGCTAGATTTTGGCTTTCTAAGATGCATTTGAAGTATCATGTTCCTGGAGCATGTAAAGCTGTGTAAGTAAAGCTGTATAAGTAAATCTAATGCACAGATTTTCGAAATGCAGTTGCATAATGTAGTTCAATTTATAGAAAGCTGATGCATGTTCTTGAAGTTGTATATCGAATAAACTCAGATGTTTTCTGAAAAGGTAGGTGAATTAACTGTTGTTTTGTGCCACGGCTCTGACTTAGTTTAATATCCGCTGAATTTGCCATGGCTTTTTTATAATTACGAAGCTCGCTTGTGCTTTTTGGAAGAACTTTGTCATGTATGCAAGAATTTTTGTTGTTGTTGTTGTCTTATCCATATGTAATTGACCTTTGATCATCACAGCGGAGCTGCTTTGCTTGTTGAAGCTGCAGACATGGGTAATGCAGATGCTCAATATGAGCTAGGGTGTCGTTTAAGAGTCGAGGTCAGGATTCCTTACAAATTCGTTGCTTGTAATCACCTATTAATAATGTTTATGGTTGCAGTTTTTCCCCCAATCTCTAAGAGAATAAAATGTTATTTATTGTGAAACTAAGATGGAGATAGTTTAGAGCTTCATCTTTATTTTCTTAGCTCCATTGTTGCTTTAGTGCAGTTCCACTGTCGTTTAGTGGGTTCCTCAATGAGAATTTTTTCTCAGTTAGTATTTTTCTCCCACTCATCCCCCACCTGCCCCAGCATTACTAATTGTAGTCTTCTTTCAGAATGATCATGTCCAGTCAGATCAACAAGCGTTTCACTATATAGAGAATGCTGTTGACCAGGTATGAATGTATTTTACCAACTCAAAGAATTTTATAAACTTATCATTCGGCAATTCAGAGAAATCTCATCTGAAGTTGGTAACTTGCAGCTGCATCCAGGTGCCCTCTACCTATTAGGAATAGTGTATTTGACCGGAGACTGTGTGAAGCAAGATATGGATTCAGCTATATGGTGTTTCCATAGGGCTTCAGAGAAAGTACTTAACTTTATGTCTTGCGAAATCACTTTTCCCATTTATATCAAAAGCGGTAAAACAGTGTTTTCGTTTCATTACTGCCTCTTAAGTGTAACTTCTGGGGGATAGTAATCATATCTTCAACTTGGCAATATTGACGAAATAAGCATTGTCTGATGTCAAAATGTTTTGCAAGTCTCAAAGAGAAAGTATGGAAATTGTTAGACATCTTCTTGTAGCTTCCATAGTCTGACACATACATATCTTCAGGGACATGCCGGTGCTGCAATTGCATATGGATCTCTTTTACTTAGAGGTTAGTAATCCTCTATCAGGACATACCAATCTTGCTTCTTTTACATCAGATTCTGATTATACAAAGTTGATTATCTTTAGCCACTCCTGGCTTTCTAGATCGTAGTAACACAACAACATTGTTTCATTTCTTGCTTTCGAGATTACTTGCTTAAGATATCAACTTTACAGGTGTGCAAGTCCCAGAATCTCTTACAAAATTGAATGCCGTGGGAGTTTCGCCTCCTAAGAGATCAAGAAAGAAGCCAGAAAACATGGAGATGGATCCATTAGAGATGGCAAAAGAGCAGTTCCAAGTAGCTGCAAGAGCAGGGTGTGATCTAGGGCTGAAATGGCTGCAAAGGGTAGAACAGGAAGAGAAACTTGTTATGAGCGAAGAAGATAATGAATGTGCATCTGCATGAGTAATACTTATGTCTCTTGCGGAATCATGAAGCAGCTATGGTGCAAATTTAGGATTATGTTTTAGAAACGATATGTTGGATACAAAACATATTTGTATCTTTTTCTTTTAGAGATGAGTTGTTGATTATATATATTATCGGATCTAAATAAAAGTAGTTAGCATTGTATCGTAAATAAAGATCATACTTTGTTGAATTTTGCTGTGAAATTAAATGAGATATTTGAAACAGTTAATTTTATTATATCGTAGCATCGATGTTTTGCACACCCCGTTTGGCAGTTAGCACTTACAATTTAATGGGTTTTTTTTTGTAGGATATATAGTCGATTAATATAGGGGTTTATGTAAAAAACCATTAACCTTTATTTTTTTTCAAGATTAACCCTTACCATAAATTGTGCAAGTCAATCCTCTCAATTCAAAAGTCACCCGCTATATAACCCCTCTCTATATTATTGACGTGGCTTCATTTGCTACTGTTAAAAAACTAACAAAAAAGTCAAAAAGGCGTAGTTTGAGGATAAAAACTGCACGCTGTTTTTATATTTTGTTGTTGTTTTTCTATGGGAATATACTCATTTAATTCCTCAAGTATTTGAAATTGGCAGATTTATTCCCCAACTATTGTATGTACAAAATAAATCTCCAAATCTAGTTTGGCTTTACAAAATTAGACCTCACTAATGTCAACGCTAACAACATAACTAGAGATCGTTAATTCTAATTTTCAGTTGATATATTATCTTCTCCATCGTGATTCTTTTCCATTTTTTTTCTCCACAAAAAAAAACCCAAAATCCCATAAGCCTTTTCCAAACAACAAACCCTAAATCAACTGCGAATAAGAATATCAGAAATTTACAATCTGAAAACCATGACCGGAAAAAGACTCAAGCTTCCAGTTGAAAGGCAAGCAGACGTGGTGTCTCTTCTCTTATTTCTCCATATCTGTTACTACATCATTTTATATCATCTTTATTATGTATATATAGTTTATTTGTATATTGAAAGGTATGAACTAAATCCATTTTGAAACCAAAAGTAAAAACCATAGAAATGAGTTTAGATCGAGCAGCCATTAAATTCAATGAATTCGATGTAATGTCATCAAAATTCATTTTTTACAACTGAGCATATAACTACATGATAAAAATCAAGATTAATTGTGGAAGTTGTATTCACAATGGCTGAAGCATATAACTCTGGTGCATTAACGTTAGCAAAAGATTACCTTCACATAACTGTAACATAACCAAAATACTTTGTCTTACACTAAGTAATCTCTTACATTCTCTAGCTACAAAATGCCAAAATACAAAAACGATAAGAACCATGTTCTTGACTTTGTAAAATCGATAATACTAAATTCAGATGTAGAATTAAAACTAATCTCATCCTACACTTAAACAGTTTTAAATCTATCAATTTCACATTCATAGTTACTAAATTCAGAAAGAGCAATAGAAAAAAAGATTACATAAAGATATCGTTTAGGAGCTACGATTGATGTTCTTCATGGCGGATTTCATGATATTGATGTCGGAATTCGCCTATGCTTTATAAGAAGTTTGAAGGTTTCCAGTTTGGGAGGGAAATAGGGGGGAGGAACTGATGAAAAAGATGATATCCAAATAGTTAATTAATCTTTAATTTTTGTTTAACGTTGACATTAGTGAAGTCTAATTTTACAAATACAATAGTTGGAAAATAAATCTGCCAATTTTAAATACTTGGAGAATGAGCATTTTCCCATTTTTCTGTGGCAAAAACAACATTCTTTGCAATGGCTAAAACAATTAAAAATCTTTAATTGAAATTCCCATCTGATTTCTTTTTCGTGAAATTGCAAAACCATTTAATATATATTTTTAATCAACTAAATTTGTTTTTCTTTTCAAAAATCAACTAAAAATCTTCTTCTTCCTCGAATGAAATCTTCTTCTTCCTTTCTTCCTATTCTTTCTTCTATCTTCTTCTTCTTCTTCTTCCGCTTCCTTAGAGCCCTATTCATTCACAAACCCTCTTTATCTGAAAATTACTTCAATTGAAACCACATAAACGAAAGCTTCAGATCTGGAACAACACTGCCTTTGACGATGGAGATTCCCAGATTACTTCCGCCATTGAAGCTTCTTGGTTTAACCTCCCTCCCGATTTCATCAACCAATCATTTGATTCCGATTGTAATAAAGTGAATCAGAGTCCATTTTTGTTGTTGTCTTCGCTCTAATCCCCAGTCTCGATCAAATCCGGCACAGATCCGATTAAAAGATGTGGTTTCAATTCTATAGTAATAAAATCAAATAAAAAAAATTTTAAACAAAAAAAAGGGGAAAGGTCTCTCAAAAACAATAAGAAACATAATCAATTTCGTTTTGGCTAGTGAAAATTTGAAAATCATGTTGTTTTAGCTATTGTGAAACGACAAGGAAGCATAAAAACAGTGTGTAGTTTTCGTGTCTCAAATTTACATCGTTTTGACTCTTCTGTTAGTTTTTTAACAGTAGCAAACAGAGCCACGTTGATAATATAAAGAAGGGCTATATAGAGGGTGACTTTAGAGTTCAGGGGATTAATTTGCACAATTTTGCGGTGAGGGTTAATCTTGCAAAAAAAACATAAAAGTTAGATGGTTTTTTTGCACAAACTCCATTAATATATCAAGTAGCATAAAAGAAATAAAGTCTACTATATCAATTTTATTGGTGCAATAAAGTATGTGGTCAATTACTACTGAATATTATGTTTATATGAATCAAATACAAAATTAACGTGGCCAACAATGCTGATGATTAGTTGGAAAATGACAGTCGTGGAGGCATGAACAAGCCGCAGAAGAAGACATCATCGAGCTGACTACTTAAACTTGATTGAAGACACATTACATTTGAAATGGCAGAACCACAAAGAGGAAGAAGATATTGTGTTATGGAAAGGGAATTGTGATGTATTCAGACCATGGTTTTCTACAAAAGACTCTTGGAATCATACTCGAACAACTTCAAAGAAGGTAGCTTGGCACAAGGGAGTATGGTTCACTCACGCGACACCAAAATACTCCTTTTGTGCATGGCTTGCAGCGCATGACCGGCTTTTAACAGGTGACCGTATGGTTAAGTGGAATGTAGGAACATCATCGACTTGTGTTCTTTGTAATAACAGCACCGAAACCCGAGATCATCTGTTTTTCTCCTGTAGCTATGCCTCATAAATTTGGATAGCTCTTGCGAAGAACATTTTCAAATCAAGGCACACAACAGAGTGGAAGCTTTTCTTGCTCGTTATGTTTTTCAAGCTTCTCTACATTCTATATGGAGAGAGAGGAATGGGAGAAGACAGGGGGAATATCCTAACTCATCAACGTGCCTGATTAGGTGGATAGACAAACAAGTTCGAAACCAACTTTCAGCAATTCGAGCTTCAGGAGATGGGCGATACGATTTGGGGCTCCAACTATGGTTCGAGTCTAGAAGATAAAGCTCACTTTTAAAAGTTTTTGAAAAAAATTCAGTTTTAATTCTTTTCAAACAAACGATGCACTAGTTGTAAAAAAGTTTATTTTTTCTTTGAATATAATTTAACATTAAATTCAAAAAAAAACAATGCTGCGATTATCCAATGTTTTTAAAATCGGACCAGACATCTACTCGTCATCGCTACTGGATGGCTGGTCGGACCGGTTCAACTGGTTCGACTGGATTTTTAATATTTAAAATTTATTTATATAAATAAATAAATATATATATATATATATTATGTTATCCATTATATATATATATAATGGACAACATAATAAAAATAAAAAACAACAAACCACATTTTAAAAAACCACATTAAACATATATATATATGAATACAATTATATATATAATCACTAACAAAAAATTAGAAAACAAAAGAAAATTTGGAAACGTATAATAAAATAACAAAGAATGCATTCTCTTCGTGCTTATAGAAGAATATTTGAGTTTTGTGTACATGTTTTTTCAAGTATATAAAACAAAAGTGACGAGTAATACTTTGTGCTCTTTGGTTCTTCTTAATCGTAATAGGAAAAGAAACAAAATTGAATTTAATAAGTTGATATTTAAATAGAACTTATTGAATATCCAAACTCTTTGCTTGCTTAGGTATTATAGGAAGTTTTATCCCTTACAGGCTAAAAAACCATACTACCCTTCCTTTGGGTGGAAAAGTATATTTTCAACAAAGAATTTAGTTCAAAAAGGTACCCGATAATTTTTAGGATCAGGGCGTGACATATCAGTTTGAAAAGACCCTTGGATTCCAGATGTGAATCCTAGGCCGGCAAATGGCCGAGGAAGAGAGGATTATCCAAATATGAAGGTAGAGCAATTAATTAATCCGGTGTCCAAGGTATGGTACTTACTAGTCTTACAATACTATATGGATCTGGAAGATGTTTCTTTGATTAGAGGATTGTCAATTAGTAAATTTTTTTAAAAAGATAGGCTAATTTGGCACTACACAAAATCTGGAAAATATACGGTCAAGTCAGGATACGAATTAGCATGGAATATGTCAGAGGAAGTTTTTTGGGGTCCAAGTTGTAAAGCTCTCAAAGCTCAGGCATGGAAGGTTAAAGCTCCCTAAAAAATAAAGCACATACTATGGCAAATTACTTTTGGAGAACTTGTTGTTACTTCAAGATTAAATCATCGGAGAGTTAAATGTGATAGTATTTGTCAGCGTTGTGGATTGAAAGAGGAAACTATTAATCACGAATTTTTTGAATGTTCCTACGCTGTACAAACTTGGACGCTTTCAAAGGTTTTGTCATTAATAACCAATTTTCCGACCTGGTCGGAGTATAATAATTTGGATTACCTATATTGGAGAATACCAAATCATATAAAAGAACAGGGTATATCCGTTTCTTTCCCTTGGATACTATTGTTTTTATGGAAAGGTAGGAATAAAAAACTATTTAAAGGCAAACAAACTGTTTCTCAGGACATTTTATATCGCGCTATCACGAAACATTTAGTATGGGAGGAGGCACAAGCAAGTCCAACAGAGGAGGAAGTTAATATGGAGTTGTTGGAGATAATCCCTTCATCGATAAGATGTCGGATTGATGGTTCTTGGAAGTCATCTGATCGTACTACTGGTCTAAGTTGGTTATGTCTTCAGGGAGAAGACAATGTATTATTGTTGGGTGCAAAGTGCAATCAGAAATCACTTTCACCCTTGCATACAGAATTGGAAGCACTATTATGAGCAGTTAATTCTATCATTTCGGCAAAAATCTTATGCCATGTGTTTGAAACAGATAGTGCAGAACTCATCTCCATGGTGCAATCTCCAGAGGAATAACCTGTTTTCTCCAATCAGCTTGAGGATCTTGCTCGTTTATGTGATTCTCTTCATGGCTTTTCTATCTTTCGTATTCCAAGATTGAGTAATAAACAGGTGGACTGCTTAGCACGAACTTCAAGAGTTTTATTTACTGCATCTTCGTTTGTTAATATTTTTCCTCTAGTGTGGACAACCAATTCTGGAGTAAGTTTCTAGTTATTTAATATTTGGTTGGAAAAAAAATAGAACCCCAAAAATTTAAATTTTGTTTAAATTTTAGAAAACCGGGTTTTAATATCAACTCAGATCACTGGTTTTACCAGATTTTGGCAGATTTTTCTGGTTTTGCTCCAATCCGGATTTCAGCCCTACTCGGACTCGGCTCAAGCAACGGTTCCCGGTCGGACCGGTTCGACTGGCTAGTCCGGTCCGGTTTTGAAAACCTTGCGATAATCAAAAGTCAAACTAAAATAGTAAACGCGTACATCTATTTATATACATTTTAAAATTTTTGATTTATTCATTAGATGTGACAATTTTCACGTGACAAATATTATGTAACACTCCAATTCTGCAGTGTTAAATCATAGAGTCGAAATACATTAAAAACTTATTAAATCCAAATCCTAATATAATGAGAAGTCATATTTAAAATAATTTTATGTTCTTTTTGCTCTGGTTTTCTTGCCTCCTTGCTCAGATAGAGAGATAGAAATCGTGAGAAAGAGAAAACAGTGACAAAGATAAGAATCTCGAGACAGATCCCACCAGTTATGAGAGAAAAGACAAACATATTTATTTTTCTATGATCTTTTATGGAGAGATGTACGACATCTAAATCAAGCCTCCCTTTTTAGAGTTAATTTCTAGAAGTTATGCACGTTTTATTGAGCCAGTTTTCTTCATATCGAACTGTAAAAGTAAAATAGATAAGTCCTCGAACTTTGTTGAAAATACTTCTTGAACACAGTTACAGTTACTGTTCAATCTCAGACTTACACAACCCTAAGATCTTCTCTTAACTTTCCGATCTATTTCTAACCTAATATGAGATCCCTAAGATCAACAATAGTGATCTACACCCACGACTCTCACTAAGTGATAAACTCACCCTTTCACTCCAAAAGTGCCAAAAGGTTACAAAACTTTTTTTTCTCTTTTTTACATTCAAAAGGGCTACTCTCCTAAGCCCTAAAGACCTTATTTTTATGGAAAATTTCGCTAAAAATGTAATCTAGCTTTTGTTTTGTCCATCTATACATTTTTTTGTAAATTATCATTTTTTCCAAAACTGCGCATAGCAATAGAAAAACACAATTTTTTTTTAAAAAAACTGTCAAAACATGTTCATAAACAATATAAAAGAAGATTTAAAAAATATTTTTTTTAATTTTAGGCAGTTTTAAGTAGTTTTTTAGCTTGATGAAATATGTTCTAAAAAGTTTAGAATATGTATTGCGAGAGTTAGAATACGTATTCTAGCACTTGTACATCTTCTGAAAAAATTAGATTATATATTCTAGCATTTGTTCATGTTCTAAGAAATTTAGAATAGAGATTTCAGAACACATATTCTAAACATTTTAGAATTCACATTCTACAAAATTTAGAATACACATTCTAGCAATTATACATGTTCTAAAATATTTAGAATGTGTATTCTACAAATCTACAAAATTTAGAATACAGATTTTAGAAATTGTACATGTTCTAAGACATTTAGATTATGTATTCTAGTAAAATTAGAATACACATTCTGATTTAAATTTTTTTTTGTTAGATATAGAAACTGAATCTAAAATTAAGGAAACTGAATATTTTTAAAATATTTTTCTAAAATACGGGTTTTTGTATATATTTTGAAAAAATTATATATATTGAATAATCATTTATTTCCTAATAAATATTTTGTTTATTTAAAAAATCTATTTTAAATATATATTTTTTAATTATCGATAAGAAAATTATATATGTTTTATTTTAAATTTAAATTTTTTTCTTTTATTGATTTATTTTGGGATACATAGTTGAGGTTTTAAAAAAAAAAATATACATATATATATATGTATATATATGTATATATATATGTATATATATATGTATATATTATTTGCATTAAAAAAGGTAAAACTCTATTTGAAATAGAGGTTTTGAAATTTATTAATTTTAAAAATTAAGGGTATAATGGAGTTTATATAATATAAAAGTATATTTTATCAAAATTGGCAAAAAAGTATAAATGGTCAAATTTGATCAAAAACATCTTATTTTAACAAATTCCCCTATTTTTATAGGAGTTTCGTGCATCATAGTTTCCTTAACAAAGCTAACAATTTTCCTAAACTCAAGGGAAAATATTTCATTTAATTTTATCTTGTTAAATAAATATTTCCATATCCCTTTTAAATATTTCCATCTTCAATATTTTTTTTTTTTACTTTGCCTCTACACAGGACTTCGATCAGTCGTCAACCATACAAGTTTTCTTCTTCATTTTCATCTTTAACCATTTTATTTTGTCTGTAAGATGACTTAATTTGGCTCAGCATCTCCTTCTCCAATGATTTTTCCATTGACCTGAATCTTGAAATTTCACATTCACATGTCTCAGACGCTTTGTATTTCCACTCTTGCTTTAAACATCTCTCAGATGTTTGCAGTAGCCCCTGTCAAAATACAAGGGTATGTCCCCTGATGCATTGTCTGGTTCAGCTGTTGTGTAGGCATCATGAAAAAATAAATCGTGCTTCTTGATCCAAACTTGATTGAATCTCTGACCATCTCTCTCATACTTCTTATGTCTGATGACTAGTTTCACCCTGTTCAAGAACCTGTAGCATTGAGTCTTGACATGACCAATTTTCCGCAGAACCAACAACCACTCACTCTTCCTGTGACACCCGGATTCATAAAACTCAAGTAACTTATTTTTTTAACCAAAATACTCTATTAACCAATAAACGTCTTCCATTAACATAAATACGGAAACAAATAACTAAACCTATAGAACCATTAAAGAAGAAATAAAATAAGCAGCTCGATCTCCTAATCTGGAACCAACTTCGACTCTCCGGAACTACTCATCATGATTACCTGCAAGAGAAAGAGAGGGGTGAGTAATCGAGGATTACTCAGCGAAGGTGAGCCTTCGGGCTCACGAAATCTCCATACACAAACACATCTAGACATCACAAAGTCTAAACCTAAGACAGGCAAACAACCATGTGTCCACGACACCCACATAACAAACAATTCCGTGAGAACACGGCTCAGTTCCCACGTGTCACACACGTCATCTTGTGCATACCGGATCCCTAGTGCCGAGGCACGTCTTCCTTGCACATCACTCTTTCGTGCATACCGGATCCCTAGTGCTTATGCACGTCTTCCTGCACCTTTTCTCGTCTGGCTTGTCAGCCAATCCTGGCTTACCCGCAATCCAGCGTCCATAAGCCAACACACAACTACAAGGATCTCCCCTCGCATATAACTTCGTGGTTCACCCGCATTTCCATTTCACAAGCAATTATTTTACCAAGAAAACATGCCATTCACAAAATCATGCAACACACATTAAAATTTCCGTATTAATTTCCAACCCTAAAATACTAGTTCTTTCTTTATAAAAAAAATTATTTATAATTAATATAAATAATAATACACTCATCAATCAAATACGGTCACTTATATTGTAACTCGCAGGTATACTCGGCTTAACCTTAAACTAAGTAATTATCTAAATATATCTATATATAAAGAAGACACGAACTCGTCCTCACCTTTGCAATTCGGGCTGAACTCTCGGTGTAGAAATAGCAAAAATGGAGGTCCGGTCCAGCAACAATTCTCACTCTACAACGGTTTAAAGAAGCCGATCAAAGATTAAATCCAATTAATAATCTTTGATTTAACTACTAATCCACCCAAAATTCCAAATTCTGAGTTATCGGAGTAGTGTTGACTCGGTAACAATTAATTACATTAATGGGCTCTGATCCAATAATTAAATCAATCTGAGCTAATAATTTCATAACTTAATTACTACGCAACAATAATTCTAATTCAACTCACGCTTCATAATTGACTTTGGTTCATATCAGTCCACTAATTAAATCCAACCAAGATAATAATCAATAAACCCAACACGTAATTGTTCCACCCAACGAATCATGCTCGCACAATAATTGAGTTTGGTTTACTACAATTAAAATAACAAGGCTCGGTTTACCCTTGGTTTGGCTGGTCTAATAATCCAATTAACACCAACACTTAACTTAGACGTTAATGACGTCACACCACACCATAAACACTCGCGATAAGTCACTTGGTTTGACAAAATAAATAGACGCATGATTCCTTGGTTTAACTTGGTTTAGACTTGGTACAATAACACAATAATACACACATCCATTAACGAAGAAGAGTTTCGCCGACTCACCTTCTTCGACAACTCCCGTCACTTTGCTCGGCTGATCAGACGGTGGTGATGGTGGCGGAACAGTGACAGATCAGCATTAATCATGGCCACCTCGATCAAACCTCAAAACCATTCTCCAACGACACATCAAAACGGAAGCCAAAAGGATTATGAGGTTTGCGACTTACCTCTCCGACAAAGGTGATTCTTGTGACAGCACAGATTGAGCTCGACCAAGGTTTCTGATGGCTTGATTGATGCTACAGCAATTCACACACAAAGGTGGAGTTAGGGTTGAGTTGCATCAATCTCAATAAATAACGGTTAAGGGTGAGAGGCTTACGGTGGGTGACGGCTCGAGGTTTTTACGGTGAATCTCGGGGTTTGTGTTCTCCTTTTATACACACGTGGAAGGAAATAGGGTTTTGATCGGTTTGATTCGGTATCAGGCTCGGTTTGGGCCTGAAGTCTTGGTCCAAAAACCGGTCTGTTACAATTCTCCCCTACTACAAAGGAATTCGTCCCCGAATTCGACCTATCGTCCTGGTCCTTAAAAAGTTCTGGATAGTCTATCCGCATCTGCTTTTCAGATTCCCAGGTCTCTTCCCTAATTCCGTCTCTCTCCCAACATACCCTGACTGACTTTACCAACTTTCCTTGGATTTTCATTTCTTGACACTCTAAAATTTCCACGGGTTTACTCATTGCAGTTAAATTCCGATTTAAATCTGCTGGTGGGTTTGGTAAAATCAATTCTGGTTCCCTGACAACTTTCCGTAAGGTAGACACGTGAAAAACATCATGGAAACTAGATAACTCCTGTGGTAATGCTAACCGATAAGCTACAGCACCAATCCTCTCGGTAATGACATATGGTCCCATAAACCTTGGTCTAAGCTTTTTCAACTTCTGGTTTTTATCTGCTCCTCTGAATGTCCTCACTTTCAAGTATACTGCATCACCGACTGCAAATTCTAAATCTTTCCGACACTTGTCCGCATAGCTTTTCTGCCTATCATGGGCTTCTCTAAGCCTATCCCGCAGTAACTCCACCTGCTCAATTGTGTCTTTAACCATTTCTGGCTCTAGCTCCTTGCGCTCCCCTACTTCGGTCCAACATAGCGGGGTACGACATGGCCTACCATATAGGGCCTCATATGGTGGCATCACTATACTGGAATGATAACTATTATTATACGCAAACTCCACCAATGGTAGGTACTTGAGCCAGTTTCCTTTCCAATCCAGTACACACGCCTTCAGCATGTCTTCGAGTGTCTGGATTGTCCTCTCAGACTGTCCGTCAGTCAGGGAGTGGTACGCTGTGCTGAGACGTACTTTGGTACCCAACGCTTTCTAAAAGGCCTGCCAGAAAATAGTTGTGAACTTTGTATCCCGATCCGACACAATACTTACTGGCACCCCGTGCTTCGTAACAATTTCATTCAAATACTGCTGCGCTAAGACATCAGCACTGTCCGTATTCTTGATGGGTAAGAAATGGGCAGTTTTTGTAAGTCGGTCCACAATCACCCAAATTGCATTCTTACTGCCCGTGGTCGTAGGCATCCCGGTGACAAAGTCCATTGTAATCATATCCCATTTCCACTCGGGTAAAGGTAGATTCTGAAGTAAACCACTTGGAACTCGGTGCTCCGCTTTCACTTGCTGACATGTTTGACACTTCGCCACCCATGCACATCTTTGTGTTTCCCGGGTAAACCGAAAATCGTGAGCTATGAGCCTGTGCTAAGATCTCGTCCTTCAGACCTTTATCGCCTGGCACTCTAACTCGGCCCTTAAACATATACATACCATTCTCCGCGGTGTGAAATCCCTCCACCTTTTTTTCGATCATTTTTCTCAAATCAGCATCGTGTTTTTGTGCTTCGCGGATTCTCCATAACAAGTCGGCCTGATTTACAGCTTCTAAGCCAACCACATCTTCTCCGGCCGAGGTGGCGCTGATACTCAGTGCACATAAGATCTCCTCTAGCTCTCGCACATCTTTTTCTCTTGAGAAATCATTTCTACGCCTGCTCAAGGCGCCAGCTACCAGATTAGCCTTCCCCGGATGATAGGCAATCTCCAAGTCATAGTCCGCTAACAACTCAACCCATCTCCTCTGTCTAAGATTGAGGTCCGACTGAGTAAATATGTACTTTAAACTCTTATGATCTGTAAACACCTTAACCTTCTCTCCATACAAGTATGCCCGCCAGATCTTCAAAGCAAAGACAACTGCTGCTAGCTCCAGATCATGGGTAGGGTAGTTAACCTCGTGGGTTCTTAACTGTCTAGAGGCATAAGCAATGACCTTCTCATCTTGCATCAGCACACATCCCAGTCCTGTCCCCGATGCGTCTGTATACACCACATATGGTACTCCTATCCTTGGTAGTATCAACACTGGGGTTTCTGTCAAATGTCTTTTCAAGGTTCGGAAACTAACTTCACATTCTTCTGTCCACTCGAAATTAACGTTCTTCCCGGTAAGTCATGTCATTGGCTTAGCTATACTAGCAAATCCTTCCACAAACTTCCGATAGTATCCCGCCAACCCAAGGAAACTACGGACCTCAGTAGCGCTCTTAGGTGTTGGCCAGCCGTTTATCGAGGCTATCTTTTCTGGATCTACCGATACTCCCGCTTCTGAAACAACATGTCCAAGAAACCTAATCTTCCTCTGCCAGAAACTGCACTTACTCATCTTTGCAAACAGTTGTTGTTCCCGCAACTTATCCAATACCACCTGCAGATGTCCCTCGTGTTCCTCCCGACTCTTCGAGTATACAAGAATGTCATCAATGAATACGATCATACATTTATCAAAGTACTCCCGAAAGACATTATTCATCAGCTTCATGAATGCAGCCGGCGCATTGGTCAATCCGAACGACATTACTACGAACTCGTAGTGTCCATACCTAGTTCGAAATGCTGTTCTCCTTATATCCTCCTCTGCTATCGAGATCTGATGGTACCCTGAGGTCAAATTAATCTTTGAAAACCATGAAGCTCCCTGCAGCTGGTCCAATAGCTCGTCAATCCGTGGCAACAGATACTTATTCTTGATGGTTACCTTATTCTGAAATGACCCGTCCCGAAAACTACTAAACCGGGACCGGTTCAATAAACGTAAACCACACAAAACCGGTATTTTTAAATTTCTAACAACTTAACCCATTAGTCCATTTAATCCAATATAATAATAAAAAAATGTTCTAACAATCTAGCAGAAGCAATTCAGCAATAAGCACTAATCTGAAACAAAATTCAATATAAATAAATGAAAACTATCTCGGTATGTCATCCTGGTCCATCACCACAGTTCCACGAGCTTCAGCTAGCTTTATCTTTTCCCTTACCTACGCCATTACGAATAGACGCAGTCAGTATTTAATAAATACTGAGGAGGCGATCAACCCGTCTACTAGGTCAATTAGGACAAAATTATGAAATTACCCCTCCGACATAATTAAATGTCCAGACTCGACAAACAGCACAAAATTGATTTAGTAAAAATAATTCACCGCAAACTAATGAATTAAATCAATTAACGGCAATTTTAAACACCCAAAATTGACTAAAACAATTAATTCAACAATAATTCATAGAAAAATTACATAAAATAATCTCACAAATAACGGCAATTTCTAGCAATTTTTTCTAGAATTTATCTAAGCAATAAAAACACCGCGAAAATCACAAAACACAGAATTAAATCCTAACACTGAATTATCTCGGGAAATAATTCCGTAAATCATCCGACCACGGTACTGCACTCACCTTAGCCACTAGTAGCACTTTTTGACACAATTTTTCTGCGACTTCTGGAAACTTTTTTCGCGCTGTCTACACCCTCAATTCCTAAACCCGCAACCTAGTAATAATAAAATATTATTAAATAATATTTAATTATTAAATGAAATAATTAAAACAAAATCATTTCACGTAAGTTGTCTTCTTCGACAACAACTCTGCGCTTCACCACCATCCCTGCACTTCACCACCGAACACACCCTTGTCAATGTCGCCGCAACACACCACCAACTCCGATCACCAACCTCCATCACTGACCTCCCTCAACGCCACTACCACCGCCGTGATTCGTCATGGCTCTACGACAACATTAACCCATCACATCACCATCGTTCTTCACCCCCACCGATCAACGGTCTCAGCCACATCAACCCACACATCACCACATCACCGACACGTCTCGAGCACACCAGGTCCGATCCACAGACACGAACTACTCCGGTCAACCCGACGACAACACGCCACCAAATTTCGATCAAAATCCCATCACGTCATCTCCGTGCCTCCTCATCGATCAACAACGTCATAACATCGACACCATCACCTATGTCCCCGACACGGCTTCAAGATCTCCCACTGTTCCGCCATCACGACGTGTCGACCAACCTCGTGACACCACTCTCCAGCCAACACCCATCGAGAGTCAACAACGATGAACCACAACAACACATGATACAACTACGAGAGGGAGACCCTTACCGTGATATGAGAAACTTTATTCTCCGCTCAACCCAGCCACCATGGAGCCCTCACTCGCGATCCTCCTCTTCCTCTTTTTTTTTCTCGGTGTTGGTTCACGGACAAGACGAAGATGACTGCTCTGGGAGAAAGAAGCGTGATTGCGTGATGTATGAAGGATATTAGCTTAGGGTTTTCATCCAAGTTTGACAAATACAGCGATCAATCCTCCAACTTTTCAAACTTTACAAATCAGCCCCATTACTTTTGAAATTATCAAACAAACCCACCGATAACAATTGATTTAATCAATTTAGCCCTCAACATCTAATTCTCTAATTAGAACCCCCAATTAATAAGTTACGGATGTTACAACTTTCCCCCACTAAAATAGATTCGTCCCCGAATCTAACATTTCAGCGGACATCCACAGCATAACATAACCGCAAATCTACTCAGCATAGTCATATGACCATAACGTTGTTTGTACTTAGTTCAAATACTCCCGGAATCCTATACCACAAGACCCCACTTGGTTTGAATAAACTACGTCTACCGGATCCCCGGAACAGCTCAGCGCAGTAACCATGACAAGCATCTCGGAGTCCAGCGTGACCCGATCAGCAAGTCCAGCAAGATCCTAAGATCTCTAGTGGCTTACCGAGACAGCATCAGGAATCACACAGAAACCCGACCGGTAAACACCACACAGCGATAAGATTCCACAACACGGAACCCCATCAAACAGCATTAGGACGAATCCTAATCAACCAAACCAAGTACTAGGATCAATACGGCATGATCCTCACAACCGAACTAAGTATGAACAAATTAACAGCACAACATATTCAACCAAACTCTGCTTATTATTCAATAAAAGGTAAAACCGTACATCGTTATAAGTTCCAGCAAAACTAAACGAGTACAACAGCTTAAACGACAAGGAAAAACAACAAGCTCAACAAACAGCACTAGTACTCCAGCTAAATCTCTAGCTTTCCGAACCACTTGGGAAACTTCCGCTTCATCTTCGCTTCTGGTTCCCAAGTCTCCTCCACCGATCCATTGCAGTCCCAAAAGATCTTCATCTCTGGAACTTGCTTCCTCCTAACCAGCCTGACTCTACGGTCAAGTACCTCCAGAGGCCTCGCCTCTACAACCATACTCGGCAGAAGATCAGATGGAATCTTAGCCATTACCTGATCATTCCTATGCAGGCACTTCTTCAGCTTCAAGACGTGGAATACCTTATGAAATGCCCGCATCACCTCAGGCAACTCCAGCCTATATGCAACCGGTCCGATTCGCTCCAACACTCTAACAGGACTCATATACCGAGGACTCAGCTTAGTCTCAGGAATAGACCAGTTCGGACCTCGCAACATAGTCATCTTAAGATATACCATATCTCCAACATCAAACTCTAACTCCTTTCTACGCTTGTCAGCGTAGCTTTTCTGCCTATCTTATGCCTCTTTCATGTTCAGCTTAACAACACGGATCTTTTCCATTGTCTCATGCACAAAATCGGCCCCCAGCAAACTCCTCTCCCCCACTTGAGTCCAGCACAGCGGTGTCCTGCATGGTCCACCATAGAGAGCCTCAAATCGTGCCATACCGATACTAGCCTGGTAACTGTTATTGTATGCAAACTCCGCCAAACTCAAATGGTCGACCCAATGTCCACCCCAATCGAGCACACACATCCGCAACAAGTCCTCCAATGTCTGGATAGTGCGCTCTGACTGCCCATCCGTCTGCGGATGATAAGCTGTACTCATATGTACCTTAGTGCCCATCTCCCTCTGAAAAGCTCTCCAAAACAGCGATGAGAACTTTGGATCACGATCTGACACTATACTCACCGGCAGACCCACCACGAAATCCATGGTGATCATATCCCACTTCCACTTTGGAATGGGTAAACTCCTCAGCAAACCACTCGGAACCTGATGCTCAGCCTTCACCAATTGGCAAATATCACACCTTGCAACCCAGCTAGCAACCTCCTTCTTCATCCCTACCCACTGATAATACCGTTTGAGATCACGGTACATCTTGGTAGCTCCTGGATGAATCGAGAACCGACTCTGGTGCGCTTCTCTAAGAATTTCTTGCCTAAGCAAGTCATCCTTTGGCACACACACCCTACCATGCAGTAATATTGTCCCATTGCTGGAAACCTCATACTCTGACTTCTCAATCCTAGAAGCCGCAATCAACTCCGCATCCAACTCCTGTGCTACCCGCACTCTGCTCAGAATATCGGCCTGATTAGCCGCTTCTAAACCCAGTGGCTCCTGCTCTTCGGATACAGCACACAACCGCAAGGTACTCACCATGCCCACTAGAGTCTCTGCATCTCTCTCTGTATCCGAGATCACTCGCCTCTGGCTCAAGGCATCAGCCACGAGATTAGCTTTACCGGGATGGTAAGCTATCTCCAGATCGTAATCCACAACTAACTCCATCCAGCGCCTCTGCCTCAGGTTCAGCTCGGGCTGAGTAAAGATGTACTTTAAACTTTTGTGGTCCGTGAACACCTGAACTTTCCCACCATACAGATACGACCTCCAGATCTTCAACACAAACACTACCGTAGCCATCTCCAAATCGTGAGTAGGATAATTACCCTCATGTTTACTTAACTGCCGGGAAACATAAGCAATCACCCTCCCCTGCTGCATAAGCACACATCCGAGTACCAGCCTGGACACGTCCGTGTAAACAACATACGGTTCATCTGGCTCTGGCAAAGCTAACACTGGCGTGCTAACCAACATCTCCTTGAGCTTCAAAAAGCTCTCCTCACACTGTGGTGACCACACAAAAGGAACTTCCTTCCTGGTAAGTTTAGTCATAGGTTGAGCCATGCTGGCAAAACCTTTGACAAACCTCCGGTAGTAACCAGCCAGTCCAAGGAAGCTCCGAATCTCTGTTGCATTCCTTGGTCTCGGCCACTCCTCTATAGCCCGAATCTTCTCTGGATCCACAGCTACTCCGCTCGGAGAGACAACATGACCTAGAAAACCCATCTCCCGCTGCCAGAAACTACACTTGCTCAATTTAGCATATAGCTGCTGCTCCCGTAGCTTCTCCAAAACTTTCCTCAGGTGGCTCGCATGCTTCTCAGGACTCTTGGAATACACCAAAATGTCATCAATAAAGATAATGACGAACTCATCCAGATACTCCTGGAAGACCCCGTTCATCAACCTCATAAACGCAGCTGGTGCATTAGTCAAACTGAACGGCATCACCACAAACTCGTAGTGCCCGTATCTCATCCTGAAAGCCATCTTCCGAATATCCACCTCAGCTATAGGAATCTGGTGGTATCCAGACGCCAAATCAATCTTGGAGAACCACGTAGCTCCCCCCAACTGATCCAACAACTCTCCAATCCTTGCCAGCGGATACTTATTCTTCACAGTGACGCGGTTAAGCCCTCGGTAATCGATACACAACCGGAAACTCCCATCCTTCTTCCGGTGCTCCCCACGGTGAACTACTCAGTCGGATAAAACCTTTCTCTAACAGATCCTCAAGCTGCTTCTTCAGCTCAGCCATCTCAGCTGGAGCCATCCTGTACAGAGCCTTAGACAATGGTGAGGTCCCCGGCTCTAACTCGATCGTAAAAGGATCAGACCTCGATGGCGATAACCCTCTCAACGGCTGGAACACATCCTCAAACTCACACACCACCTCAGTGTCCTGTAACGCCGACTCCCCAACCACACCGGACATTGATATGGTCGCCAGGTATGTCTCACAACCCTGCTCAACCAAACGCTCAGCCTGAATAGCTGAGACCACTATGCTTCCAGAAATCGGTCGCACCCCCTGGCAAACCAACCTCCTGCCTACTCGCTCGAAAAAGACTCGGCCTCTATGACAATCGAGGTGAGCCTTGAACTTCCCCAGCCATTCCATGCCCAAAATGACGTCATAAAGCTCCACCGGACATACTATCAAATCAGCTGGCATCAACTCTCCCGCGATGAGAATTTCAATGCCCTCAACACAACCTCGAGTCTCCAATAACAGACCCCCAGCAACGCTCACTACTCCCGAATGGTCACCAGACAGCTCCTCGATCCCATTCTCAGACACCCAGCTCGGTGTAACAAAACTATGAGATGCTCCGGAGTCAAACAACACATGAGACTCGACTCCCGCTACGCATAAGGTCCCTACAAAAACAATAAGCTATGACTACCAAACACAACAACCAGCAAACTTAATCTTAACACTTAAAGAATAACGAAAAATGTTAGACACTAACCAGTGATCAGTCTGGTGCTGCTCGCTCCACCGGCCTCCGAACCCAGTGTATACACCCGAGGTGCTACTGCAGCCCGCTTCTGTGATGGTGCCTCAATCCTCGGTGCCTGTTGCCCCAGCTTTGGGCAACTGGTCTTCACGTGCCCGGGTTCCTTGCAGTGGAAGCAAACCCGCTCATTAGCCTTGGTACAGTTGGCGATACGATGTTCTGAACTGCCACACCGGAAACACCGATACCCTGCACCCACAGCCTTGGAAGTGTCATCCCACTTCCTCTTCAGCCCCTGCTGCTGCCCAGACTTGCCACCTTTGCTTGGAGCCGTACTCTGACTCTGAGGACGCCGTGGAACCTCTGGTGCTGCAACCATCAAACTAGCCTCCTGCCTTAGACCCTCCTCAAGCTCCGCTGCACACTCCACTAATTCTGATACCGACTTGAACTTGCGGACCATGCAACGGTTCTTAAGGTCGATACGCATACCTTGCAGGAAGGCACAAATCATATCATGCTCGGTATCTACACCCCGGCCATCAAACCTCTTCAGCCGATTAAACTCGGCCTCGTACTCCCGAACCGAACGACTCTCCTGCAACAAGTACAAAAACTCTCCCTGCAACCTGTTCCGAGCCTCCCGCGGAAAGTACTTGAGATCGAACTCTCTCCGGAACTCGTCCCAAGGTAACACTACTCCCGCCTTCCTCGCAACGATCCCCTGCCACCACTCATTTGCATCTCCCTCCAGATAATGCACCGCCAAGTCCACCCTATACTCCTCAGGGCACCTGATCGACTGGAAGTTCCTCTCTAACTTGGACCTCCACTCATCAGATTCGATCGGTCTAGCACCACCACTGAAAAACTTGGTGCCCAACCTCTGCATGTGTTCCATCACCCTCAGGTACGACGGAAGCACTGGCTCAGCCTCAGCAACCACTTCCGGCACTCCCGGAGCATTCCCACCTGCCATTGCAGCATTCCCCTGTGGTGCCACTGGAGTTGGCGCTGGTACCACAGGAGGTAACCTTTCCAAAAGCTGGGCCAACATACCCAATACCGCCCCTATCTGGTTTGGATCCGCATCCTCTTGAGCACCACCCGACAGCAAGAAATCTAGCAGTCCTAGAATCAACTCTGCTCTGATACCAAATTGAAATGACCCGTCCCGAAAACTACTAAACCGGGACCGGTTCAATAAACGTAAACCACACAAAACCAGTATTTTTAAAATTTCTAATAACTTAACCCATTAGTCCATTTAATCCAATATAATAATAAAAAAATGTTCTAACAATCTAGCGGAAGCAATTCAGCAATAAGCACTAATCTGAAACAAAATTCAATATAAATAAATGAAAACTATCTCGGTATGTCATCCTGGTCCATCACCACAGTTCCACGAGCTTCAGCTAGCTTTATCCTTTCCCTTACCTACGCCATTACGAATAGACGCAGTCAGTATTTAATAAATACTGAGGAGGCGATCAACCCGTCTACTAGGTCAATTAGGACAAAATTACGAAAAAACCCCTCCGACATAATTAAATGTCCAGACTCGACAAACAGCACAACAATGATTTAGTAAAAATAATTCACCGCAAACTAATGAATTAAATCAATCAACGGTAATTTTAAACACCCAAAATTGACTAAAACAATTAATTCTCAACAATTAATTCAACAATAATTCATAGAAAAATTACATAAAATAATCTCACAAATAACGGCAATTTCTAGCAATTTTTCCAGAATTTATCTAAGCAATAAAAACACCACAAAAATCACAAAACACAGAATTAAATCCTAACACTGAATTATCTCGGGAAATAATTTCGTAAATCATCCGACCATGGTACTGCACTCACCTTAGCCACTAGTAGCACTTTTCGACACAATTTTTCTGCGACTTCCGGAAACTTTTTCCGCGCTGTCTACACCCTCAATTCCTAAATCCGCAACCTAGTAATAATAAAATATTATTAAATAATATTTAATTATTAAGTGAAATAATTAAAACAAAATCATTTCACGTAAGTTGTCTTCTTCGACAACAACTCTGCGCTTCACCACCATCCCTGCACTTCACCACCGAACACACCCTTGTCAATGTCACCGCCGCTCGCAACACACCACCAACTCCGATCACCAACCTCCATCACTGACCTCCCTCAACGCCACTACCACCGCCGTGATTCGTCATGGCTCTACGACAACATTAACCCATCACATCACCATCGTTCTTCACCCCCACCGATCAACGGTCTCAGCCACATCAACCCACACATCACCACATCACCGACACGTCTCGAGCACACCAGGTCCGATCCACAGACACGAACTACTCCGGTCAACTCGACGACAACACGTCACCACATTTCGATCAAAATCCCATCACGTCATCTCCGTGCCTCCTCATTGATCAACAACGTCATAACATCGACACCATCACCTATGTCCCCGACATGGCTTCAAGATCTCCCACTGTTCCGCCATCACGATGTGTCGACCAACCCCGTGACACCACTCTCCAGCCAACACCCATTGAGACTCAACAACGATGAACCACAATAACACATGATACAACTACGAGAGGGAGACCCTTACCGTGATATGAGAAACTTTATTCTCCGCTCAACCCAGCCACCACGGAGCCTTCACTCGCGATCCTCCTCTTCCTCTTTTTTTTTCTCGGCGTTGGTTCATGGACAAGACGAAGATGACTGCTCTGGGAGAAAGAAGCGTGATTGCGTGATGTATGAAGGATATTAGCTTAGGGTTTTCATCCAAGTTTGACAAATACAGCGATCAATCCTCTAACTTTTCAAACTTTACAAATCAGCCCCATTACTTTTGAAATTATCAAACAAACCCACCGATAACAATTGATTTAATCAATTTAGCCCTCAACATCTAATTCTCTAATTAGAACCCCCAATTAATAGGTTACGGATGTTCCATATTCAGTCCCCGATAATCGATACAAAGTCTGAGACTCCTATATTTCTTCTTCACAAACAGCACTGGTGCTCCCCATGGTGAACTATTCGGCCGAATAAACCCTTTATCCGTAAGATCCTCCAATTGAATTTTCAGTTCTGTCATTTCTGCAGGCGCCAAGCGGTAAGGTGCTCGAAACACAGGTACTGTTCCTGGCTCCAGTTCTATCATGAAGGCATCTCCCCTACTTGGTGGTGGTCCTTTTAAAGGTTCAAATACGTCCGCATATTCTGCCATAATTGGAGTATCTTCAACCCCCACTTCCATCTCTTCTTCCGCAATAGAAATAGTTGCGAGAAAAGCATCATTTCCTTTCTTTATCAGCTCTTCTGCGTAACGTCTCACCGCTTTTTACGCCTTGGAATACCAACTTCCCGTCCGGCCTTGCAAGATGAACACAAGCTCGGTGGCAATCTAATACAGCATGATGCTTCCTTAACCAATTCATTCCAAGAATCACGTCATAATGGTTCACCTTCGTCTCTGTAAGGTCTCCCAGCAGTTCTTCTCCATTAATCCAGATAGGCACACCTAAATGAACTCCAGTCGACTTTATTCATTCTTTTCCAACTGGCCCAATACTTTGAGCCTTTGGAACAAATTCTCCATCAAAAGCCCATCTCTTAGTCACTTCCGGCTTTACACAACTGAGTGTAGCATCGGTATCGAACAGCGTATAAGCTGGCCATCCTCTTACTAAAACGGATCCTACACGGTTATACTATCTCTAAAAAGCAATCACAACCACAAAATTCTTGAATTCATATAGCACAAAAATATTTTAAACCATTAAATAATCACGTACCAGCGATTGGCTCATTCTTCTCATGCTCACCAGTAATCATCACACGAGGTCCCACATTCTGACGCTTTGGGGTGGCGGTAGGTGCTCTTTGGGGCGATCCCCGACATGTTGACCTCTAGCTCTCTGCATGCAAAACTTCGCAATGTGTCCTGGTCCTCCACACTTGAAACAACTCACATTGTCCAGATTATGAGAGCAATCCTTCTGAAGGTGTCCCATCTGGTTGCACTTGAAACAGGTTGGCGGCGGTCTCACATTCAATGTATCCCACGTCCTCTTGTGAGAGCATGTCCCTTTTGCAGCTTTTGCTTGAGTTGCCTTTGTCTGGCTCATCTCCTTTTCCAATCCAATCTCCAAGTTTGTAGCCTTCTCCACTAACCTGATCATGTAGCGGTAATCGTACATCTCGCAACGATTATTCAGCTCAATCTTTAGACCCCTCAAAAACCGGCAGATAAGCTCATCTTCATCCATGACTCTGCCTGCAAACCGGCTAAGTCGATCAAACTCCTCCTCGTACTCTCTCACCGTCTTGTTCCCCTAACGAAGTTCAATAAACTCGTTCTCCATTCGGTCCATGGCCTCCTTGGGAAAGTACTTCCTAGTGAATTCTGTCTTAAAATCCTCCCAAGTCAATTCATACCGTCCTTGTACCTGGGCTACCTCTTTTTCCCACCACACCAATGCTTCATCTTTCAAGTACTGGACCGCTAAATCCCTGCGGTACTCTTGCGGACACCTAGCATTGTCCAAATTCCTTTCCAACCATTTCTTCCAATTGTCAGCTGCAGTGGGGTCAGAGCGGCCACGAAAGGACTCCATGCCCATGTCCTTCAAATTCCGCATTGCTTCCCAGTACGACTGCCCTTGCACGTGGACCTGTAACAAATTCATGGTCAACGTGTTGACTTTCTGTTCCCGCCACAACATTCTTTAATCGCAATTATGTGGATGAACATTGAAATAACTCCATCCTAACTAACATGCACCTGAGGTAGTGGAGGTGGGGGTGGATGGTGAGGCTGGCCTGCTGGATTTGGTGCACCACGTTGTTGTGCAATCACCTCCGGTGCTCAACACGTTGACCTCCGCATGAATTCTTGGAACCGACGGAATTCTTCAAACCTAGCCATCTCGGCTGCAAAGTCATTCACTGGTGATGCTCCGGCCTGAGCCACATTATCTCCTGGTGCGACCTGGTGCTCAGTATGCACACTCTCATTAGAGGCCAGTTCCGTCCTCAGGACTGCCTTTCGGGTCAGAACCGGTTTGACATAACCTAGAGCTCTGATACCAAAATTGTGACACCCGGATTCATAAAACTCAAGTAACTTATTTTTTTAACCAAAATACTCCATTAACCAATAAACGTCTTCCATTAACGTAAATACGGAAACAAATAACTAAACCTATAGAACTATTAAAGAAGAAATAAAATAAGCAGCTCGATCTCCTAATCTGGAACCAACTTCGACTCTCTGGAACTACTCATCATGATTACCTGCAAGAGAAAGAGAGGGGTGAGTAATCGAGGATTACTCAGCGAAGGTGAGCCTTCGGGCTCACGAAATCTCCATACACAAACACATCTAGACATCACAAAGTCTAAACCTAAGACAGGCAAACAACCATGTGCCCAGGACACCCACATAACAAACAATTCCGTGAGAACACGGCTCAGTTCCCATGTGTCACACACGTCATCTTGTGCATACCGGATCCCTAGTGCCGAGGCACGTCTTCCTTGCACATCACTCTTTCGTGCATACCGGATCCCTAGTGCTTACGCACGTCTTCCTGCACCTTTTCTCGTCTGGCTCATCAGCCAATCCTGGCTTACCCGCAATCCAGCGTCCATAAGCCAACACACAACTACAAGGATCTCCCCTCGTATATAACTTCGTGGTTCACCCGCATTTTCATTTCACAAGCAATTATTTTACCAAGAAAACATGGCATTCACAAAATCACGCAACACACATTAAAATTTCTGTATTAATTTCCAACCCTAAAATACTAGTTTTTTCTTTATAAAAAAAATTCTTTATAATTAATATAAATAATAATACACTCATCAATCAAATACGGTCACTTATACTGTAACTCGCAGGTATACTCGGCTTAACCTTAAACTAAGTAATTATCTAAATATATTTATATCTAAAGAAGACACGAACTCGTCCTCACCTTAGCAATTCGGGCTGAACTCTCGGTGTAGAACTAGCAAAAATGGAGGTCCAGTCCAGCAACAACTCTCACTCTACAACGGTTTAAAGAAGCCGATCAAAGATTAAATCCAATTAATAATCTTTGATTTAACTACTAATCCACCCAAAATTCCAAATTCTGAGTTATCGGAGTAGTGTTGACTCGGTAACAATTAATTACATTAATTGGCTCTGATCCAATAATTAAATCAATCCGAGCTAATAATTTAATAACTTAATTACTACGCAACAATAATTCTAATTCAACTCACGCTTCATAATTGACTTTGGTTCAGATCGGTCCACTAATTAAATCCAACCAAGATAATAACCAATAAACCCAACACGTAATTGTTCCACCCAACGAATCATGCTCGCACAATAATTGAGTTTGGTTTACTACAATTAAAATAACAAGGCTCGGTTTACCCTTGGTTTGGCTGGTCTAATAATCCAATTAACACCAACACTTAACTTAGACGTTAATGACGTCACACCACACCATAAACACTCGCGATAAGTCACTTGGTTTGACAAAATAAATAGACGCATGATTCTTTGGTTTAACTTGGTTTAGACTTGGTACAATAACACAATAATACACACATCCATTAACGAAGAAGAGTTTCGCCGACTCACCTTCTTCGACAACTCCCGTCACTTTGCTCGGCTGATCAGACGGTGGTGATGGCGGCAGAACAGTGACAGATCTGCATTAATCAAGGCCACCTCGATCAAACCTCAAAACCATTCTCCAACGACACATCAAAACAGAAGCCAAAAGGATTATGAGGTTTGCGACTTACCTATCAGACAAAGGTGATTTTTGTGACAGCACAGATTGAGCTCGACCAAGGTTTCTGATGGCTTGATTGATGCTGCAGCAATTCACACACAAAGCTGGAGTTAGGGTGGAGTTGCATCAATCTCAACAAATAACGGTTAAGGGTGAGAGGCTTACGGTGGGTGACGGCTCGAGGTTTTTACGGTGAATCTCGGGGTTTGTGTTCTCCTTTTATACACACGTGGAAGGAAATAGGGGTTTGATCGGTTTGATTCGGTATCGGGCTCGGTTTGGGCCTGAAGTCTTGGTCCAAAAACCGGTCTGTTACACTTCCTCCCAGGTTGTTGTGTACATACGTCTGCCCAGATTTCTGGCAGCTGTTACAAGACACCCGTTTGATAGAACTGATGCTGACTTATGGTCGAATTGTATCTTGATTTTCACCTGCATGTTTCGTAGCAGATAATATTTCTTTCGAAAATTGGATTGTTGCAGCAGAATTACCTCCGTTATAACCCAAACCCCTGTTGACATTACATGTTCTGCCGAATGACAAAATCTTGTCGAGATCTTTTGTTCCTTTACTCAACATCTTGATGTTTCTTAACTGATCTTCCAAACATTATTTCAAACCAGAAGACTCTACATTCTCCAAAGATAGGTCTTGTTCAAGATTTGAGATCTTGTTCAACAAGTCATTCTTTTCAATGACAAGCATCTGATTTCCCTTTTTCCTTTGTATTAGATCTTTCACCAGAATATCGATTTGATCCAGCAACAAATTAAGTTCTTCTTTCGACTCAGAGTCCTAACCCTCATTAGTTGGTATCGTAGTTTCACCTCCATCTTATTCTAAGTATACCACCTCGAGACAATAATCACTGGTATGACCATATCCTTTACATTCATAACACTGTAACAATCCCATCTTTGTGATTGTTGGAAACTCTATTTTGGAATGACCAAACCCTTGACACCCAAAACATTTTTTTCCGACTTCTTTTTCTTTCTCAGTGTCAGGTCTGGTATGTGTTGATGGGCTCTTAAGTTGACTTCTCTCCATCCTTGTGAAGTATTTCCAAACAGCCAGGTTATCTTTGTTTTTAAGATCAACTGTCTTACTTGTCTGGCTTTATTACACTAAGATTCTCAAACTCAAAATCATGCATATCAATCCTAGTACGTTTCACATTGCTTCTTTTCATGTGTTGTTCATATAACTTTCGTGCAGTGATATGCTCAAATTATCCCTTTAAGCTACTCTCTCAAAGTAAGAGATCACGGTACTACTTAGAGGTCGAATCCACAAAGACTCAAAGGCTTCACGATAGATCTTTTCGTTTCGAATTCAGCTAAGCAAGTATGAAGTAAATTAAAAAGCAATGCATATAAATAATAAAAATCGGTTGGTAATTCACATGGGAAAGAGTCAAGTCTAGGGAATTTCTCAAGAAATCAAGTAATGAATATCAATTAATTGGTAAGATCGAATTAAGAACAAGTTCTAGAACTCAAACACAATGATTACTATGAATAAAACCTAAGAAACCAAATCTCTTTGCGAATCTTAAAGTCTAATCAGACATTAAACACAAGTTGATTTGTTCAAAAATTATCTAATCCAAATCTCTTTGCAATTATCTAATTTGCACACTCTACGTTTTATCAAGTTTCAAACCACACTCTCGTGTCAATTTGTCAACCTAAGAACAAGTTTCTAGATGATCAATCTAGAACAAGCTTTAAACAAACCCTAGGAGAAGAACTATCGAGTTTGAATCCTAACCAATCAATCAATATATCATTTCATGAAATCCCTAAAGAGAATCCCTAAACCTAACAATGAATCTACTCAGACATATCAATTGGAATCAAATACATGAATAGAATAGATATCATAAAAGAACAAAGTAAATAAGAACAAGGGTTCAAAATCTTCTCTTAAAGCAGAACAAATAAGAACAGCCCCAAACTCTCCAAAACTCTCCTAAAGCGTAAAAGCCAAGATGAAAAATAAAACAAAGTCTAAGAACCCTAATTATAGGCCTAAACACGAACTGGAGTTTTTTTGTAAATATGAAACTTTTGGGCAAAGTTGTAAATCCGGACTGCGTTGATCAACACAAAAAGTCATGTTGCCCAACACTATTAACTTCAAAGACACCAACTTCGACTTCTCAGTTACAATGCTCCATAAATGCTTCAAAACGTCCAAATAATCCCCAAACATGTGTAAACCTGTAAAAGACTCGATAGAGACTCGAAAGACACATAAAAGACTCGATTATATATATATATCATGGCTTAAAAACCGGTAAAACCTTGATATATCAACCTCCCCAGACTTAGCTATTGCTTGTCTTCAAACAAACAGAAAACTGAATACAAGGAAGAAGTTTGAAAACATGAAACTCACAACGTCATCAGAGCACTACACTCGCATTCACCATAGTAAAGCCACTAGAAATTCTTACCTGACAAGATCCAGAACACCATGTAATTCATCGCTAGCACTCGCAATTTTCCTGATAATACCCACAACTTCACAACATAATCTCCTGTAAGTCCTTCATCGCTGCATCTCGTCTCTAATTTCAATGTCCAGAACCTTCTAGACTCATTGTCATTCAATACCAAAACAAGACAACTATACAACACTTAGTACACTTTCTATTTATTTATTCTTTTTTTATTCTCTTTTTATTGAACTTTCTTTTCTTATTTTTTATAATTCAAAGGGGTAAGCGAATAATGGTATCAGAGGAAAATCCTAACATCGCTACCGCCTTTGCGTGATCATCTCTTATATCCATGTTAAATACCAAGGTCACAGGAAATTTTCCTACCCCTTTACATGGAAGAGAATCATTTCATCTTTTAAATATTAATTGATTTGATCAAGGGAGAGGAGTACCATTTATATACCACAAAAGTTGTATCATGTCTGGTATGAATGAGAAAGTCTAACCCTTAGAACATTGAAATCGTCGATGAGGTTAACAGATCGGACCATAGAACGAGGGTTTCTGTTGGAAGTATGGGAGTCTCAAGTCAACCGGTCAGCCTTTGATTTTTCCATTAGTCTCAGATTCAGGTCAGGGTTGAATCAGTAGTCACTTAAGCTACTGCAACTGTGATGATTTCCTCGGTACTATCATTGTTTCTGGACTAGGTTTGACTCAATAAAACAAAAGAAACAAAAGGACTTGACTCTAAGAAAATAAAAAGATAATGTCAGGAACTACCTCCCCTAGACTTGAACAACACTGTCTCCAGTGTTATAGAAGTAAAGGTTTGGTGAAAATAATGATTTGAAAGCAAAACGAGAAAGGGAATTCTGAAACCGTACATGCGTCGATCAACACATAGAATTGTATTGAACATCACAAAACTTTGATCGAAAAGGCTGTCTAAGCAATGTCACCGTGTCCACTGAAATACACTAAACGTGTATATCGACATGAGACAGTTCTGATAGTTGGTGTTCTGTTAGTAGGTTGCATCTAAAGTGTCTCAAAACTCAACCTGCTAAGAACATAAAATCTGAAATTTAGAACAAAAGTCATACATAATCATTAACTGACAAACTGACTCAAGATAAAATAGAAACATGTCTGAAAATAAAAAGAAAAAGAAGAAAAAGATAGGAAAGATAGAAATCATCGAAAGAGGGTAACTAATCCTCTTTGGAATCCTCATCAGAAGTTGTGGCAGAAGCCGGATCATCATCATCAGCTGATGTGGGAGCAGCTGTCGTCTCGGGTGTAGGTGAGCGACGATGACGTCGGGACTGGGTAGATGGTCGTGTGCATGTGATACCAGCAGCAATTATCCTCCACATCTGCCGCATGGTACTGACCATGTACTTTCTGAAAGTAGGCGTGTCATCTTCATATCCAGTAGGAGGCTCGGGAAAATCAATGTCAGGGAGAGAACCTTCAGCAAGGTTATTTTTTTTTAAATAAATAATATAATAAAAATTTACAGTATGTACAGACTTACCGGTGGGTTGCCTCCCACCAAGTACTTGTTTTTAAAGTCATTAGCTCGACTTGGCAGGGGTTAGACATCTGGTAGATGAGAGTGTGGCAAAGAATGCCTCATAGAAAATTTTCGCCTCATCCATGGTGGAGTATATGCCGTCGGTGCATGAGAACGACCAAGGAAGTGAGGAACATCAGCTGGGCGGGGTCTTGGTGGGACAGTTCTTTTCCCTGAAAAATCACCAAAAGAAGAAACAAGTGCTCTACGATAATCTCGTGGCTTGGTTAACTGTAAAACAGTTTTTGTACTTTTAGCAGTCTTATTGATGATATTGGGTGGTTTGGGTCTAGAAAATCCGTACCTTTGCTCTTCATGGAGTGAGTGAAGTGTGGGATGTGGAGCATTATGTTTGATAAAAACTCTTAGACTTGCAGCATTCAATCCATCCTGAAAACCAGTTGTTTCAAGTAAATCTAGGCCAACTCGCGGAGGGTGTCGAGCGATACCAGGCTGTGTTGGTCGACACATGTTCTTCTCATCAACTATAGTGTCGACCAACACACAGGTTGTGTTGATCGATACTGAGTCTGTTAGAGGAAGATTTCCTCACTTTTTCTGCAATTCAACTCCAAAATTCTTGTCTCCATCACAAAAACATCTTCCTCTAACAATATGTCAGTAATTAGAACCTTGTCATGGACCCTTGTTTGAAAAAGATGATCACCACTCCAATTCTCAAGCTTAGAAGCTTGCTTATTCACTTGCTTACTAGGACCCAACTCCTTGATATACCCAGCAGTAATGTCTATGGAGGTTTCTACAGAGAAAGCTTGACCATCAATGGTGGGTGTTTTTCTCAGCTTGTCCTTCTCAAAGTTCATAACATGATCACCCACATTCAAAGCAATTTTTCCTCCTTTCACATCAACTAGCGCACCAGCTGTGGCTAAGAATGGTCTACCAAGGATAAGAGGATCCTTGGGTTCAACATTATACTTCAGAACTATGAAATTTGTGGGGATAAAACACTCTCCAATTCATACCGGTACATCATCGAGAAATCTCTCGGGAATTCTTACACTCCTAACCATGAGAATGAGGGTAATCCTAGTAGGCATGAAATCTGTCATCCCGAGTTTCTCAGCGACAGAGTAGGGCATCAAACTCACACTTGACCCTAAATCACACAATGATCCCTTGAACTTATTCTTAAAAATAGAACAATCCAACATAAAACTTCCCAGATCCTTTAACTTCTCTGGAACTCTATTCTGAATAACAGCACTATAAACCTCATATATCATCATGGCACTCTCCTCTTGGCTCATATCGGATGTGAGCATTTTCTCCAAACATCTCTTAACCACCAGAGTAATTTTTATCGCATCAATTAAAGGAATCTCTATGGTGAGTTTTTCCATTATAGCTTTGCACTTTGCTTCGTACAGCTCTTGTTTTGACTTCCCTGGACTCCTTGGGAATGTAATTTTAGGCTTGTAAACTCCCTCCACTGAAATTTTCTGCTCCTCGGAATTTTGCTCTGCAACTGGGTCCGTGTGACGACCAACACGGTAATCTGTGTTGACCAATACAGATTTCTCATTCTCAAAATCCGCTTCAATCTCTTCTAACTCCACGATTTTATCAACACTTTTTCAGCTAAGGGTTTAGTTCTTTACCACTTCTCACCATGATGACATTGTATTGATACTTCGAATTAGTATCCGTCTTTCCCGGAAGTGTTCCATCTTGCCTTCTCATCGCACCCACAGTTTGTGCAACTTCAGTGTCAAGTTTCTTGACATGAGTGCTCAAAGCTTCAAACTTACCATTCAGATCAGTGTACATAGCATCCATCTTCCCATTAAAGTCCATTGTAATCTTCTGTTGTCCCTCCAAAATCTGCTCAAGCATAGCCTTCATCTCACTTTTTTTGGGTTGTGCGGGAGGTGCTTGATAGGATGATGACCCATAATTTCGGCTGAAACTGTTATTATTCTGGTGTGGGTTTTGATACTGAGGCTTAGTTACGTACCCAGACGAGTTTGGATTACTCGTAACCGCACTCCTCCGTCCGTAACCGCTGTAACCACCTTGGCTTTGTTGACTCTCAAATCTTGGATACTGAAAACCAGTCCCACCTATGTAGTTGACATCCTCTTTGCACCCATCTTCAGGTTGAAATTTCTCAACTTCTGTAGCAAACTGAACCGATTTCTTATTCACCAAGATGTTGTAAATGAATCTAACTTGTTTTTCAGCTCGGCAATTTTTTCCCATCAATGTTTCCAACTTGCTTCTGCATATCAAAGTCGGCGTTCTTAGTGTTGTTACTGGATGCCAAATTCTCAATCAGCGCTTCTGCTTGCTTAGGAGATCTTGTGTTGAAATTTCCATTACTGAATCAAGAGCAATCTGATACCTCCAATCTACACCTCTGTATAAGATACCAAGTAATTAAACTTTAGAAAAACCATGGTGCGGACAATCCCATTGGTAAGCCCTAAACCGTACCCATGCAGCCTTAAATGCCTCTGTCGGCCCTTGAGTGAACTGTGAGATGTTGTTTCACAACTCCTCTGACCTCTCATCATCATAGAAGTTACACAAAAAGGCCTTCTTAGTGTCTTCCCAATTGGTAAGAGATCCTGTCGGTAACTGCTTCAACCAATAGGCTGCATCACCACCAAGAGAATGTGGGAAAAATTTGCAAAAGAGATAGTCATAGCTGACTCCATTAAGCTTCATACTAGTCACCAAGTCCTCGAATCTCTCAATATGATCCATAGGATGTTCACGAGCTAAACAATGAAAAGGATGCTGACCAACCAGAGTGTAATAAGATGGTTTCAGCTCAAAATCATTCCTCTCGAAGGTGGGAAGTCTGATCGCGGATCTGTTAGCATAAAACTCATCAGGTCTGTTGTAATCTCCAAGTATCGTCACTCTATCAGCTTGACCTTCTTTGCTTTTCTATTCGCACGTTCTAACTTTGCAAGCTCCATATTCGGAAGAAACAAAAGCTGATTGTCCTTGTTGCTCCTGGTACTGCGACTAGGCATACACCTGAAACACACGACACAAAAAGAAAGAAAGAAGTAAGTAAATTCTACACTTAAATCTATCAGAAACTCAAAAGAGTCCCCGACAACGGCGCCAAAATTTGATATGCTCAAATTATCCCTTTAATCTACTCTCTCAAATTAAGAGATCACGGTACTACTTAGGGATCAAATCCACAAAGACTCAAAGGCTTCATGATAGATATTTTTGTTTCGAATTCAGCTAAGCAAGTATGAAGTAAATTAAAAAACAATGCATATAAATAATAAAAATCGGTTGGTAATTCAGATGGGAAAGCGTCAAGTCTGGGGAATTTCTCAGGAAATCAAGTAATGAATATCAATTAATTGGTAAGATCGAATTAAGAACAAGTTCTAGAACTCAAACACAATGATTAAATAAACCAGCTCTCGCTGGGAGAATTTACTATGAATAAAACCTAAGAAACCAAATCTCTTTGTGAATCTTAAAGTCTAAACGAGCATTAAACACAAGTTGATTTGTTCACAAATTATCTAATCCAAATCTCTTTGAAATTATCTAATTTGCTCACTCTAGGTTTTATCTAGTTTCAAACCACACTCTCGTGTCGATTTGTCAACCTAAGAACAAGTTTCTAGGTGATCAATCTAGAACAAGCTTTAAACACACCCTAGGTGAAGAACTATCAAGTTTGAATCCTAACCAATCAATCAATATATCATTCCATGAAATTCCTAATGAAATTTCTTAAACCTAACAATGAATCTACTCAGACATATCAATTGAAATCAAAGACATGAATAGAATAGATATCATAAAAGAACAAAGTAAATAAGAACAAGGGTTCAAAATCTTCTCTCAAAGTCTAACAAATAAGATCAGCCCCAAACTCTCCAAAACTCTCCTAAAGCGTAAAAGCCAAAATGAAAAATAAAAAAAAGTCCAAGAACCCTAATTATAGGCCTAAACACGAACTGGAGTTGTTTTGTAAATATACGAAACTTCTGGGTAAAGTTGTAAATCTGGACTGCGTTGATCAACACAAAAAGTCGTGTTGCCCAACACTGTTAACTTCAAAGATACCAACTTCAACTTCTCAGCTACAATGCTCCATAAATGCTCCAAAACGTCCAAATAATCTCCAAACATGTGTAAACCTGTAAAAGACTCGATAAAGACTCGAAAGACACATAAAAGACTCGATTATATACGTATATCATGGCTTAAAAACCGATAAAAACTATGATATATCATGCAGCAGACTAAGGATCAGTTAAGCTATTTTCTTAGCTATATTATGTTTCATTAGATGCTTGACCAGACTTTAACTCAAAAGTTTCATCTGCATGTTTGATAAATCCACAAAGAGCCACAAAATTTGGCACATCCCTCCTGTTTTTAAGTGCATTTTTCTTCCCTTTTTGTGAATGAATACACTTGATTTCTTTCTTCCTTACTAAAGGACAATCTGACTTAAAATGACCAAAACCCTGACAGAAATAACATTGAACCTTATTTCTTTTCTGTCTGTCTGATATCTTTAGGACTTTGATAAACCTCCTGTACCACAAGACCCACAAGTTCTTCTACTTTATGAGACCCTATGTTTTCTTAACAATCACTAACTCAGCAAACATCAACTCCTTGTGAGTCTTTTGATACATTAGATGGTAATTGCTTCTTGTAGGTTTGTAACCTACCAACTACCCCATCAGAGTCTTTATAACATGAAATTTCTGAGTTAAAACCCTGAACAATTTTTTGACCAGCTTTCTATTTTTGTAATTCTTCCCAAGAACATATGCTTCATGTGCAATAGAACATATTATACCACTAAATTCACCAATGTTCTCAAACTCATCCATTATAATATTTTCAAAATTTGAAGCAAGAATATCTAACATGGTGCGTTTGACACTTGTTGTTCTTTCAAATATGTTCTACAAAATCTCCCAAGCATCTTTAGCCGACGTACAACATTGAATTAATGTGAACTGAGCCTTGTGAACCCCACAAAATATTGCTGAAAGTGCCAGAGAATTTAATCTACACAAATTTTTTCAGCTTTTGACCATTCTGTTTTGGGCTTTGTAACAAAACAGCATTTGCGTCAGAATCTACATATATCAGCTTTTATGGGTGGCTCTCATCCCAATTCAACCGCTGTCCAAGCATCCTCGTGAATCTCTATTATTTATGCATCATCTTTCACCTTTCAATGCCCATAGTTGTTTGGGTCCAACACCAATGAATTTCCCGCTTTAAGTAACATCGGTTGTGTGTCCATGTTCTTCTTCACAGTTTCTTCACCTGTCTGTTGAGTCAGCCTATGTACATATTTCTGTTCTTATACCAATTGTAGAAGAAAAAGAGATAAGAGACACACAATTTTTATCGAGGTTCAGCAAATTCCTACGTCCTCAAACTTTTATTTGCTCTCTGATATCGAAAAGGATGCGCTGACTTCTATCTCATTGGTTTGCTCAATCTTAATTGTCTAGTTCTGCATCCAGTTGTTTTATTGGTTTATTAGGATTTGTTTTTTTTTTGGCCTTTGCAGCATTCTGCCCTAAATCTTTTGTAATTAAACTCTTCTTTCTATTTCGTAATATTATTCTCATCTTATCAAAAACAAAAAAAATATCAAATAATCCAAGAACTACCATATTGTTTGCATCGATTTAATCGAAAATGTATTGTTAAGTGGTTACAGAGGCAAAACTCTTGCCCATTTGGCAGTCGAATTGCGTTTGAGCAGTCATGAAATAGATTTTCAATAGTCCCACTACAGTTAAAACTGTTTTGTTGTAAAGAAAATATTCAGATTTGTTTTCTTTTTCTGTCAAATCTATTCATTATACTAAAAGTCTCATACTCCATTAAAGGAGGAGTTACACCATGGGAACATGAACAATACCAAAACAATACAACATAAAGAGGTAAATAATACCATAACAACCGCCCCACCAATGGCTACTTGAACGATAGATGTGATGACCACACTTTTTTTTTTTTAACACAATCAATTACTCAATACTAAACGCCCATATATTCTCCGAGCAATTACAAAAACAACGATAACATTCAATTTACACACCCGACCACGAAGGTCAACAGTTCTACCAGTTCTAGCAATCTTACGAAAACTACAAAAACCACAAAACTACCGGTTCCTAATCATCTCCTCCTCACCGCCTCGATTCCATGATCATGCATTATCTTTACCTGCATCGACAAAAGTGATGCATCAACATTTGGTAAACCAAACGCTGGGTGAGATTGATCCTCCTAACAACAGGTTATATGAAAGCACCACGCAATCAAACAACCACCACAACATGAAATAATCACACCACATATTACTTCAACCAATCAGCTAACCATGCAAAACTCATGAAAAACTAATCAAACACAGCCATGACTAACCACCTAGCAATTCCAAACCTCAAGAAATGCTAAAACACAAGTCTGCTTCACAAAACTCAAGTATGCTCAAGTCTGCTTCACAAACACAGAAGTCTGCTTCACAAAACTCAAGTCTGCTCACTTCTGCTTCACAAACACACAAGTCTGGAATTCTGCTTCACCAAACGCATTCCAGAATTCTGATGGCCAGAAAACGCGCGCACTTGGTCAATCGATCAACGATGACCTAAACAGCATCCTTGGTCCAAGAAACTGGTAAGCCCACCACGAAATCCATTGTGATTACATCCCACTTCCACTCTGGAATGGGTAAACTCCGCAATAAACCACTCGGGACCTGGTCCTCTGCCTTCACTAACTAGCACACGTTGCACGCCGTAACCTAATTAGCAACATCCTTCTTAAATCCCGACCCAATGATAATACCACTTAAGATCCCGGTACATCTTAGTCGCTCCTAGATGAATCAAAAACATACTTGCATGAGCGTCACTCAATATCTCTCGCCTCAAATCTTCGTCCAAAGTTACGCATACACTCCCACTCACAAAGATAATGCCATTCGCAGATACCTGATACTCAGAACATGCTTATCTCGAAGCTTTAACCAAGCCCTCACCTTGTTCCTAAGCCAGCCAAACTCTGTTCAAAAGATCCGCTTGATTAGTTGCTTCTAAGCCCTAAGGTTCCTGAGATACAATACACAAACACAATATGCTAATCTCGCTCACCTAAGATTCAACCTCATGCTTCCGAGCCAAAGCCACCTGCTTCCAACTCAATGCATACGCAACAAGATTAGCCTTACCAGGATGGTAAGCTATCTCTAGATCATAATCGGCCACTAGCTTCATCCAGGGCGTCTGCCTCAAATTCAACTCAGGCTGAGTGAAAATGTACTTCGGGCTCTTATAATCTATGAACATCTGCACCTTTCAGCCATAGAGATAAGATCTCTAAATCTTTAAAGCGAAAACCACCGTAGCCATCTCAAGATCATGGGTAGGGTAGTTGCCCTCATGCTTCCGCAGCTGCCGCGAAGCATAGGCAACAACCTTCCCCCGCTGCATCAACACACAACCAAGAAAACTCCCGACACATCAGTATACACCACGTAAGGCTCACCCGGATCAGGTAACGCCAATACTGGAGTACTAGTCAACAAGACCTTCAGTTTCACAAACCCTCCGCACACTCCGAGGACCATACGAAAGGAACATCTTTTCCCGTCACCTTCGTCATAGACTAAGCCAAACTCGCGAAACCCTTAACGCACCGCCGATAATAACCTCCCAACCAAGGAAAACTCCTAATCTCCATGGCATTCCTCGGCTTCGGCCAAGTACTAATGGCCTGAACCTTCTTTAGATCCACAGAAACCCCTTCCGCAGAGATAACGTGACCTAGAAAACCAATCTCCTGCTGCCAGAAGTTACACTTGCTCAACTTAGCAAACAACTTATGTTCCCGCAGCTTCGCAAGAACCATACGCAGATGCACCTCATTCTCCTCTAGGTTCTTCGAATACACCAAGATATCATCGATAAAGATGATCATAAACTGATCCAGATACTGGGAAGTTGTTGTTCATCAATCTTATAAATACAGCTGGTCCATTTGTCAAACCCAAATGACATCACCCCAAACTCGTAGTGGCCATAACGAGATCTGAAAGCCGTCTTCCGGATATCTACCTCATCAATAGGAATCTGATGATATCCCGATGCCAATTCAATATTGGAGAACCAAGTAGCCCCTCTCAACTGATCCAACAACTCAACGATCCAAGGAAGAGGATACTTGTTCTTCACTGTGATTTGGTTAAGTCCCGGGTAATCAAATACGCCTCACAACTCCTCTCGATCATACGCTCGGCTTGTATAACCGAGATCACGAGACTCCCGGAAGTTGGTATCACCCCTTGATACACCAACCTCCCCTTGCCTCTGTCAAACTCGACACGCCCTCGGTGACAATCTAGATGCGCTCTGAACTTCCTGAGATAATACATGCCCAAAATGACATCTTACAGCTCTACGGAGTAGATAATCAAATCAGCAGGTATAGCCTTTCCCTCTACCTGAACATCCACATCTCTAACCCGACCGTGAATCATCAGGAGCTTCCCTCCAGCAACCTCCATGAAACCCAAACTCACACCGGACTCGCTTTGAACATTAACCTTCTCAGCCAATTTTGGAGTAACGAAGCAATGCGATGCTCCCATGATAAACAACACATAAGATCTTTACACATTTCATGTGCCTAGAACCTTAACACTGCCCCTAGCAATCGAACTCCACAAAACAAGAATTTAACTTAGACAAGTCTAACAAAAATTTACCTGTGACCGGCCTGGAACTCGCCTCTCCTGACTCCACAGTGGAATACACTTGAGGCTCCGCTGGAATCATTCTAATCGGCACTGCCGTTATCGGTTCTACCTGCGGTAACTTGGGACTATTCAGCTTGATATGCCCCACCTCCCCGCAATGATAGCACCTCTGAGCACCCACATATGCCTTACTCTTCTTAGGACAACTTGCCATTTTATGATTCATGCTCCCACACCTGAAGCAACTTTGACCACTTTGACTGTCTCCCGAAGCGCCATCATGCTTCTGCTTCTACCCATGCTTCGGCTTACCGCCTCTGCTTGGACCAGCCTGCTGCTGCACTCCCTTTGCATGAAAGCTCGGGGTACCCACTATCACCCGATCTTCCAGACCCTCATGTGGACCATACATGGAGTAAAACTCCTCCACAAAATCCGCCCTCTAGGCTGCCACACTCCTTCACCAGATATCTGCATCCCCCTCCAAATAATGGACTGCAATGTCCACTTGATATCCCGCTGGACACCTACTCGAGAGGAAATTACTCCCTAAACTCCACAGCCATGCATCAGCGTCCATAGGGTTGACACTTTCCGAGAAAAATCTCGTGCCAATCCTCTGCATCTGCTCCATCATCTCAAGATAGGATGGGAGCTCCTCAGTAACCACTGCTGCAACAACCCGAGGCTGAACCTCAACCACCACTGGTGGTACCACTGGAGCCTTAGCTGGCACAATCTCTGGTAACCGCTCCAAAAGCAAAGTCAACAGATCCAAGATACGGTCATCCCGTGCTAGAACATAACCCGCTACCAAACCCACAGCACCCGCTGGAACTCTAACCATACCATCAGCCCCCAACTGACCCGCATCCTCATCCTCGACTCGCTCCTCCACAACAAGACCATGACCTCTACCATGGCCACGGGCCCTACCACGCCCTTTAACCATCTGCACTCGCAAGAACAGAGACTAAGGAACACTAAAGCACAATTGTCACAATAAAGAAGATGATTCTATGACCCCATGCAACACCGAACTACCACATAATCTATTCTAGAAACGTATAGGCTCCTAAAACCGTATGGACTCTGATACTAAAATGTGATGACCGCACTTTTTTTTTTACACAATCAATTACTCAATACTAAACGCCCATATATTTAATATTCTCTGAGCAATTACAAAAACAACGATAACATTCAATTTACACACCTGACCATGAAGGTCAACAGTTCTACCGGTTCTAGCAATTCTACGAAAGATACAAAAACCACAAAACTACTGGATCCTAATCATCCCCTCTTCACCGCCTCGATTGCCCGATCACGCCTTATCTTTATCTGTATCGATAAAAGTGATGCATCAACATTTGGTAAACTAAACGTTGAGTGAGATTGATCCTCCTAACAATAGATTATATGAAAGCACCACACAATCAAACAACCACCACAACATGAAATAATAACACCACATCTTACTTCAACCAATCAGCTAACTATGTAAAACTCATGAAAAGCTAATCAAACACAGCCATGATTAACCACCTAGTAATTCCAAACCTAAAGAAATGCTAAAAACACAAGTCTGCTTCACAAAACACAAGTCTGCTTCACAAAACTCAAGTCTGCTCAAGTCTGCTTCACAAACACACAAGTCTGTTTCACAAAACTCAAGTCTGCTCAAGTCTGCTTCACAAACACACAAGTCTGCTTCACAAAACTCAAGTCTGCTCAAGTCTGCTTCACAAACATACAAGTCAGCTTCACAAAACTCAAGTCTACTCAAGTCTGCTTTACAAACACACAAGTCTACTCAAATCTGCTTCACGAACACACAAGTTTGCTTCACAAACACACATCAAATAGCAAGGGAAACACTCCCACAAGTCATGAAATCACCAAGAAACTACAACACATACTTCAAAAATCAAAACACAATTTAAGGCTTAACAAGGCACAACAAGCAACAAACCATGCTTCTCTAATAACCACAAGCTTAGTAAACACCTACTAAAGCTCCACAATGACCCATAAAATCCACCAAGAAACCATAAAAATCACAACACCGAATCAAACATAAGAACTCACAATCAAACATTCAAAAGATAAACGATTTATTTTAGTCAAACAAATACAAAGCTCAAACATTTAAGTTTAGTCATGCTTCTACCAAGATCAACGATTATATATGCTGTGTTTTAAGGAAATTTAAAAATTTCCGAACATCTCTAAATGAAAATTTAAACTTACATCATGTAATGTAACTTCTATATTTCTGCTAAATTGCAGCTAAATTATATGTGCTGATTGACGTCAATTGCACTAATGTCATTAAACTCATCTAGATCATATCATGTAATGTTATTCGAATTAAATAAATTTCCTGAATTAAAATAACTCGATGATGTATTATAAAATTCCAACACTTTATATGTATATTATTGTTATCCAACGCTTTAAATACATATACTAATCAAATCAAACATTTTATAACAAATCAAGATAACAGCTTAGCAGGTTACGTCATTAGAAAATTTAAGTACATCCATAAATGTAAATTAAAAACTTTATGATTTAACTTCTATATTTGTGCTCAATTACAGCTACATTTACTCGCAAAAAATTATTAAATTTGTAAAGATGTAAGGATTTGTGCTAATTTCCTAAAAATCAGCTACATCATTTCAATATGTAATATTATGCTAATAAGTAAAATTCCCAAAAAAAAAACTATTATACATATATCATTCCTAAACATAATCGTTTTCCATTTTCTCTAGAACTCAATTCAAGTTTTCTTGATCAATTTGATTCTGAGAGGTTGTTTTTATCATTTTAGTCTATTTGAAAAATTTCATATAAAAACATCATTTAAAGAAGAAATCGGATGAGTCCAATGCAAATACCATTTCTCTGAATAAGTTCTCTTTATTTATGCATAATTCTCTTTTACATTTCATCTACAAGCTTTGTTTAGTTTTACAAAACTCTTTTCAAGTTCTTACAAGGTTCAAAAAAATTATATTAATTGTATAGAATTGGGAAATAACTAAAGAAAAAAATTTAATTTTTAACAAAATGTTAAATATATGTTGTATGTATGATTTAGTTGTATACACCATTCATTATCTTCTAAAACACATTGTTTTAGTCTTCTTCTATTTTCTTCTTTTTTATCCCTGCATCTTTGCTTCTTTGGTGGTGAATATATCCGTCTTACTATACTGGAAATTACCTAAGATCTATCCATGGATTCTCATAAGTCATATTTTTCCCTCGTGTATTTCAGATCCGTGGCTCAGAGATTCTGGAGCAAGCAAATTCCAGACTGAGAAATTGCAAATGTTCACCACAAGGCTTATGTCTTTCGCCTAGAGAAGGTTATACATACTTAAATCATGTTATATTATGTATCATTTACTACACACAATTTTATTCCATAAGTATGTGAAAATTAGTAAAACAAAAATATTCAAAGAAAAGAAGTAGTTATGCAAAATAAAAATATGAATAAATTTTTTTTTCATTATCTGACAATTTAATATTTGCCGTGCATGTGATCTTAGTGTAGACAGTTAAAGTTTCAGATTTAGTTTTAAAATTTGACGTACATCTGTTTGATCTTAAGATAAAATAATTACAGTTTTTGATAACATTAATGTTCTGATGTAACTATAATTGTTGGTTAAATGTGTTTCAGTTCCATGAAGAAAACAAATAGTAGTCCCCATCATTTTCATGGTTCTTCTAAACCATCCAAGAAACAAAGGACTTTCACAAAACAAAGTCAAATATTATATCCAGCAACTAAGGCACCTAATACCAACGCTTGCATACCTCTTACAGCAGTGTTTAGTAGAATTTTGCAAGACCTTACCAAGCTTTCCGATAGGAGTAGTAGTCAATTTCAGATTCCTTCAAAAAACAATCCACTATATTCTACAAAGAATACATTTTTGCCCAGTGGTAATAATCTTCCTTCTTTAAATTTACTAAGATAAACAAACTCTTCTAAAAAATACCTAATTTTTAAATTATATTTTACAGTTTTGACGAATGTGCGGTCCATTACAACACCCAAAAAACAAATGAGCAAATTTGGTCGAAGTTTGCAGGATATTACCAACTTACCTAGAAGGCCCATTCCTCATAATCAAACACCTATAAATAACACACAATACCGTTCAAAGGAGAATGTGCTTTCTAGAAGTGGTAAGGATATCATTCCTCTATTTGTTTTGATATAATATATAACTTTCGATACATTAACATATTTTCCCCAGTTTTGACAAAAGAATATAGGAGTAGAACAATAACTAAACCAGCCAAACAACCTAATGTTTCAACTAAAAGCTGTAAGTTTTTAATCTTTCTCCGATTGATATTTTTTGTTCATTAACTACTCTGTCATTATGCTTTCTGAATTTATTAAATTACTATGTCGAATTAAAAACTTATTATATTTTACAATAGGCATAAAGTCGTCAGACCCTATGTCTCATTTGACATCAGCTGATCTAACAAGCACAACACCAAAGAAAAAAAAGGTTCCTGCTCGTAAGCTACCATTGACTGCAAACAAAAAACCACATAGTAAGTAGATTTAAAATTATGTCTAAAATTCAATTATATTATCTATGTAACTTATAGATTCTAATAATATGTAATTAATTATTTACTGGAATAAATCAGGAATAAGCAAACACCAAGGGAGTGTCAGATATGCCAATGAAACAATAGATCATGTGAGAAATTTAGAAAACGATTTTGAAAATGCAATGTCAAAGTCTGAAGGTTTGTCAATTTTTAAATTTATGGCATTAAACTTCAAAAGTCTGAATAAACTATATATGACATATCAACAACTTACGTTTATTTTTAAAAAATTACTAGATGCTTTATATGGTATGGAACAAGAATACGACGAAAGTAGTTGTGAAGAAGAAACTACTGGAAATATGAAGCCTGCTTATCGAGTTGAACCGGTTATACCGAACGCAACTGCCAAAAAGAGGCCTTCTCGGAAAAAAAAATCCCTCAAGAACAAACTCGGCAACAGTCAATTCAAATACCAAAATATCAGGTACATCATCTGTTTAAACTTGACTTTATACAAAAAATATAAAAACTTTATTTGACTTATGTTATGTCATTTTAACATTTTCTTAAACTTCCGCAGTATATCTAGATCATGGTGATCCTATCTGCAATTTTCAATATTGTGGGGCAAAAATGTGGTATGAAGAACGTCTAAACAAGAAAAGGAATACAAAAAACCCACATTTTTCACTGTGTTGTAGTCTAGGAACAGTTAAGCTACCATATTTGAAAGAATCACCAGAATTTCTCACAAGATTACTTACTGGAAAAGATGGACAAAGCAAACACTTCCAAGAGAATCTCAGGGGTTATTGCGTATTTGCAATGACTTCCTTTGGTGGAAAGGTTGACAAATCTGTTCCTAAATGTAGAGGACCTACAATGTTTAGATTACAAGGAGGAAGCTATCATTTGATGGGTAGTATGAAACCTAGAGATGGTGATTATGCTAAGTACTCATAATTATATATTGTGGACACTGAGAATGAAGTTGACAACAGAGCCAGTGTCATGGGGTAAGTAAATGTTAAAATTTTATTGTAATGATAAATTTTAATATACAAAAAATAAACTATACTAATCAGTTTATTGTGTTTTCCAATATTATAGGAAAGGAAAGAACTCAAAGGCGCAAGGAAGCAAAAGGAACTTGAGAAAGGAACTCATTGAAACTATCATGAAAATGCTACACGATGTGAACCCTTATGTGAAAAACTTCAGATCAGCCAGAGATAGGTTTGAGATTAACAAAGATGAGACATTTCATATGAGGATTATTAGTGGTAGAGCAGGGGTCGATGAAGGCAATATAGTGCCCCAACAGCATCTGAAGTTGCAGCGTTGATACCAAGAGATTTTGTTCAACAGATGCCATCACGTGATATTGTTATCCAAGACAAACCAACTGGGACTCTGCAAAGGATCAAGGAGTGGCATCCTTCATATTTGGCACTTCAATATCCATTAATATTATGTTATGGTGAAGATGGATGGAGGCCTGGAATTGAGAAAGCATTTACTGGAGTTAACAACACAAACAAGAGGAAGTGTATTAGTATGAGACAGTGGTTTGCATTCCGGCTTCAAGAGAGAAGGATAATGAGTGTCAGACTCTTATGCGATCTAGGAGATTGTTCCAACAGTTTGTTGTTGATGGATTCTCATCAATAGAAACTAACAGGTTATCTTATATTAACTTCAATCAGTCTAAACTGAGATGTAATGATTACAACTCTATAAAGGTGGCGGCTGAGGCTGGAAACACAAAAATGAGTGATCAAGGAAGGCCTGTTAGTATTCCACCTTCTTTCACCGGTGGACCTCGGTACATGCGTAATAGCTATTATGATGCTATGACTCTATGTAAGCATTTTGGTTTCCCGGATTTATTCATCACATTTACATGTAATCCAAAGTGGCCAGAGATAATAAGATACTGCTGTGAAAGAGGTCTAAATCCTGATGATAGACCAGATATTATATGTCGTGTTTTCAAGATCAAGCTTGACTCCTTAATGAAGGATTTGAAAGACCCGTGCATGTAAGTTTTCAATTTTTTTTCCTATAGTTGTGTTTTTTCATTGCTTGATTGTGCTTTCATATATTTGTGGCCCTCATTGTTGTGGTTTCTTCTATATATATCTGTTTATCGTATTTTGGTAGTGTTGATCTGAAATCTGAAAGTTTTGTGTTATCGTCAATAGACTTTTAATCAAAACCAAAAAAAACTAAGTATATGGTGATTATGTTAGGTTTAGTACAGTTTATTGGTACATTAATATACGTTTGTATTATTTTTATCTATACTACTATTGGAATCAATTTAAAAATACAAATTTTTAGTATTTATTTTTTAATTACTGTAATAATCTAATTATTTTTATTATGATGAAGCAAAAAAATTTTACAACTCCTAATATTAATTTAATAAAATAATAAATATTTTTAGTTTGTTTATTTCAAATAAATAATCTCAATTCATTAAATACAATGCTTTATTTTTGGAAGTTTTCTCTATTTAAAATTTTTTCTTGAACATTATGCTAATGACTCAAATATTCTTATTTTTCTATAAATACATACTAATGTTATTCTTTTTGTTTATTTTTATTTTTATTTAGCTATGTATACAGTTGAGTTTCAGAAACGTGGCCTACCACATGCTCACATACTATTGTTCATGGAAAATAAAAGCAAATTACCATCGGCGGATGACATTGACAAGATCATATGTGCTGAAATTCCAGACAAAGAAAAGAATCTAGAGCTATACGATATCACCAAAGATTCTATGATACATGGACCTTGTGGCTCTGTTATAGAGCTCACATAAATGTGGAATGGTGTAACCAATCAACTTCTATTAAATACCTTTTTAAGTACCTCAACAAAGGCCCTGATCGTGTTTCAGCAGTTTTTGAGTCAGTCAATCAAAATGAACCACAGAAGAATGAAATCAAAGATTTCTTTAACTGCAGGTATATTTATGGTTTAAACATTAAAACGTCAAATATTTTATCTTATTTTTTATTAAAAAAAAAACTTTCTCTCCATTTTCTAGGTATGTATCAGCTTCATAAGCTATGTGGAGAATTTACAAGTTTCCAATTCAATTTAAATCAACATCAGTCCAAAGGCTTACTTTTCATGAAGAAGGGAAGAAACCATGTTATTTTGATGAAAACGAGGACATAGAAGATGTGTTGGAAAGGAAAGCTAATGAAGATTCTTAGCTAACGGCTTGGTTTTCTTTTAATCAGAGAGATGCATTTGCAAAAACATTGCTATACGGACAAATCCCAAAGTATTATACTTGGAATGGAAGCAAAAAACAGTTCAACAAAAGAAAGCAAGGATTTGCGTTAGGGAGGATAGACTACGCTCCAAGGAAGATGGAAGCAGAATATTATATGAGGATCCTGCTAAATATTGTCCCAGGTGCGGAGTCTTTTGATGATCTGAAAACATACCGAAAAATTGTTTATAAAACATACAAAGAAGCATGTTTTGCTTGTGGTATACTTGACGATGATCAGATCTACATCAACTCCCTGGTGGATGCAGCGCAGTGGGGTTTTGGAGACTATCTCCGTAATTTGTTTAGTGTTATGCTTCTTTCTGGCACTCTTTCTAGACCCGCTCATGTATGGGAACAAACATACCATTTGCTAACTGAAGATATTGAGCGAAAGAAAAGAAAAGACTTCAACAATCCAGGTATGATTCATAATCTCAACAAATGATTCTCATTTACACTATATACTCTATCAATGTTTATTTTATTTTTTATCTAAAATTTTCTATTTATTTATTGTCATGTTCAGACCTTCATCTAACAGATGAAGAGAAGATCAACTATACCCTTCAAGAAATAGAGGACAATCTCTTATCTAATGGAAGTTCACTCGAAGAAATCGGAGAAATGCCTCAGCCAGATAGATATGGTATGGATAACTCCAATCAATTAATATCAGATGAAAGGAGATATGATCGTGGCTACTTGAAAGAAAAAAATGAGGAATGGGTTGAAATGTTGACATTGGAGCAGAAAGGCATATATGACAAGATCATTCGTTCTGTAAAAGATAAAAATGGTGGAGTATTCTTCGTTTATGGATTTGGAGGTACAGGAAAAACCTTTCTCTGGCAAACAATATCAGCAAAAATTAAGAGTAAAGGAGAGATTGTGCTTAATGTGGCATCCAGTGGAATTGCTTCATTGTTGTTACCAGGTGGAAGGACTGGACAGTCACGTTTTGGTATTCCCATAAATCCGGATGAGTATACAACATGTACAATGAAGCCTAATACAGATCAAGCGGATTTAGTAAAAGAAGCTTCACTGATAATTTGGGATGAAGCGCCTATGATGAGCAGATATTTTTTTCAGTCTATTGATAAAAGTATGTGCGATATTATGGGGAACATGGAGAACAAGCCTTTTGGTGGTAAAGTTGTTGTTTTCGGTGGGGTTTTCAGGCAAGTACTCCCTGTGATCAACGGCACAGGTAGAGCAGAGATTGTTTTGGCTTCTCTAAATTCATCTTATCTTTGGGATCATTGCGAAGTCTTAAAGCTGACTAAGAATATGCGAATTCTCAACAACAAGTTAAGTGCTGATGAGGCGAAGGAGATAAAAGAATTTTCTGAGTGGATTTTAAACGTTGGTGATGGAAAGATTGCGGAGCCTAATGATGGTGAGGCTCTAATTGATATTCCTGATGAGTTTCTAATTACAGACGCTGATGATCCTATCGAGGCAATAATTAGAGAAATTTATGGTGATCAAATGCTTTTGCATGAGCAAGAAAATCTGAAATTCTTTCAAGAGAGGGCTATTTTGGCTCCAAGAAATGAAGACGTCAATTCACTTAACCTACATTTGCTTGAGAAGTTACAAGGTTAGCATCCAATTTTTTTTAAGTAATCCTACATTTTTTTCCTTAAAAAAAAACTAAAACTAAAGTATTTATGTACTGAATTGGTTTTATGGAATAGGTGAAGAAAGACTATATCTTAGTACGGATAGTCTAGATCCCACAGATGCAGATTCAAATACCAACCCTGTGTTCACGCCTGATTTCTTAAACACTATCAACATCTCAGGTTTGCCTGTGCATAGTTTACGTTTAAAAATTGGTATTCCTATTATGTTGTTGAGGAACTTAGATCCTAAAGGTGGGTTATGCAATGGAACTAGACTGCGGATTACACAAATGGCTAATCATGTTTTACAAGCAACAGTCATCACAGGAGATAGGAATGAAAATATAGTTCTGATTCCCAAGATTGTCATAACACCATCTGATGCCAAATTACCATTTAAAATGTGTCGCAGACAATTTCCGGTATCTCTCGCCTTCGAAAGAGAAGCTAACACATGCCCCGGTTTTATCTCTTCCTAATTTCGATAAAAACTTTGAAATTGAATGTGATGCCTCAGGAATTGGTATTGGTGCTGTTCTTATGCAGGAGATGAAGCCCATAGCTTACTTTAGTTAAAAGCTTGGAGGCGCAACACTCAATTACCCGACTTACGACAAAGAGCTCTATGCGCTTGTTAGGGCTTTGCAAACTTGGCAACATTATCTTTAGCCCAAGGAGTTTGTTATACACACAGATCATGAGTCTCTCAAGCATCTCAAGGGACAACAAAAGCTGAACAAGAGACACGCCAAGTGGGTTGAATTCATTGAGACATTTCCGTACGTTATTAAGTACAAGAAAGGTAAGGAGAATGTAGTAGCCGATGCTCTTTCTCGGAGGTACGTTCTTTTGAATTCTCTTGAGGTTAAGTTATTAGGATTTGAACAAATTAAAGAACTATATTCTACTGATGTTGACTTCAAAGAGATTTTTGCTGCTTGTGCGAAATTTGGTGTTGGAAAATATTTTAGGAGTGATGGATTTTTGTTCTATGATAATCGCCTATGTGTACCTAACTCCTCCTTGCGAGATTTGTTTGTCCAAGAAGCTCATGCAGGTGGACTAATGGGACATTTTGGCGTGGCAAAGACGTCAAGCGTGTTACGTGAGCACTTCTTTTGGCCGCACAGGCAGAGAGACGTTGAGAAATGTTGTCAACGATGTATAACGTGTAAGCAAGCTAAATCGACAATCCAGAATCACGGTTTGTATACCCCTCTTCCTATTCCTTTGCATCCTTGGCATGACTTATCCATGGACTTTGTAGTTGGATTACCTAGGACTAAGACTGGAAAGGATTCGGTATTTGTGGTAGTTGATAGATTCTCTAAAATGGCTCACTTCATACCTTACCATAAAACCGATGATGCTGTTAATGTAGCTGGATTGTTCTTTAGAGAAGTTGTTAGGTTGCATGGAATGCCTAGAACTATTGTATCGGATAGGGATACCAAATTTATTAGTTATTTTTGGAAAACCCTTTGGTCTAAGCTAGGAACCAAGCTTTGTTTCTCCACCACATGTCACCCACAATCCGATGGCCAAACCGAAGTAGTCAATAGAACCTTATCCACTCTGTTGCGTGCTATAATTAAAAAGAACCTTAGGACTTGGGAAGAATGTCTACCTCATGTTGAATTTGCTTACAATCATGCTAGACATTCTGCATCTAAGTATTCACCATTTGAAATTGTTTATGGGTTCAATCCCATCTCACCTTTGGATCTAATGCTTTTACCCATGAATGAAAGGATAAGTCTTGATGGTAAGAAAAAGGCTGAGCTTGTGAAACAGATCCATGAGAAGGCTCGAAACAACATAGAGCACAAGACCAAGTTGTACGCTAAGCATGCAAACAAAGGCCGGAAGTTTATGGAATTTAAAGAAGGGGACTTGGTGTTGATTCATTTGAGAAAAGAAAGGTTCCCTAACGAGAGAAAATCCAAGCTTATGCCCAGGATTGATGGTCCATTCGAAATCATCAAGAAAATCAACGACAACGCCTACCAGCTTGATCTCCAATGTAAGTACCATGTGAGTTCGAGTTTTAATATTACTGATTTGGTTCCTTATTTTGCAGAAGAAACAGATTTGAGGTCAAATCCTTTTCAAGAAGGGGAGGATGATATGACTATGGCTAGCAAGGAGGAGGAACCTATGCAACATGGAGACGACAATGAGGAGCAAAGGAAGCAGCTGGAACCGGAGCTACAAGGAGCTGAAGATTTATGCATTTCTCCGGGTCCTATCACTCGGTCTAAACAAGAGAAGTTCAAGACCACTTTGCAACATCTTCTCCACACCATCTCTGGCAGTTTAGTGTGTGCTAATTCAGCTACACTGGTTGTGATCCAAGCCACCTAAACATTTATCAAGAGAGGTGATATGACTTACACTCTTTTTCCCTTCATTTGGTTTTGTCCCATTGGGTTTTCCAAATAAGGTTTTTAATGAGGTAAGCCATATCACTCACTCATCAGCCTCTTCATAAAGCCTAAGCCCACCTCTATCTCTTATCCAAGTGAAGTAGCCCAAGTCCAATAAGAAGATTCAGCCGAAACCCCAAGACATGAAGAGTCATTTTCTTTGTTCAAACATTGGTTTTAATGCTATGTAATTCTCGAGATTCTCTCCTTTACTCTTTGGCTGATTTAAACTCTTGTAATGCTTCATTTGTGGTTTATCAAACTCTTTTCATATTCTCAAACTCTCTGAAACATGTTTGATCATTCCTTGCTTATTGTGATCGGATCTTCATCCTCACCCAAAGCAAGTTCGATAGTCTTAGGGTCTTTCACAACTCCTAGGAAGTTTCACTTCGATCCACCCCTTGTTCACCACGTCTAGGGTCTTCACCCACGTACAGAACAAGTCTGAAAGTCCAAAGGTTCACCATCCCCTTTGGAAGTTTCGCAAAAATTCCCCAAGATCCATCGGATCCTACTCGCTGTTCTTACACCTTTCATCTCTTCCGCATCACTCACCTCATCACCGATCATCACAACCTCTTGGAGAGCATTCAGGGACTTGATCCTCACCTAGGATCATATCAAAACAAATAACGGTTTCTGAAGCCTTCATGCTGTACTCTTCTGTCTAATTGCCACGGTCTTCCAAGGAGAATATGACTTGTTTCCATAGGTAGAACATCGCACGATACTTCATCTTCGTATTTCCATATGGACAGAGGCACAAGGACTTGGTTCTTGACTTCCAGCTCTCCCTCATAATTAAGCCATTGCAGCTAATAAGGCGTAGCTCTCTTAATGACCGCTAGTCCGAGTTTTTCAACCATGGACTCACTCGCAACATTGGTGCAGCTACCCCCATCGATTATTAGACTGCAAACCCTTTCCTTCACTAGACAACGGGTGTGGAATAAATCAACACTTATCTTAGTCTCTTCCGGATTTTGTTTTTGTGTTACCGGTTTAGTCATTCCTTGACTTTCAAATGGCATGTCTTTAGTAACTTGAAACTGGGATCCATCAAATGGAATTCTTGCTTGACCAGAATCTTCTTTATACATGGTTGGTCGAAGAAAATGTCCTCCCTCAGTTGATTTGATGATCGGGACCTTCGGTTTAGTTTTTGCAAGGTTGGCTTCGATCTTGGCTACAACATCTAGTGACGTATCTCCAAATTTGTAGCTGTGTTCTCCTCTGCCTTCCTTCACACTTCTAGGCTTTCTTTGACTGTCATGAGAAGATTTACCATCAGGTCTACAGTAGTCATAGGCTGCTTCTTCTCTTTGTTGTCTCGGCTTGTCTCTCCATGGCTCTCTGCTTGGTTTTTCTTTTAGACGACCATGCCATTGTGGATTTACTTCTTCAAATAGTCGGTTCCTGGCTGTTAATCTTTCACACAACTTATGAGCTCTCTTAGCCATCATAGCCTCAAATCGTTCTTGTTCAGCATCATTGATGGATCTTTCTAGTTCAGCTTTCATAGTGGCCATACTCTCAACCATCATAGCTTTGAAGGAGTCCATAAGTTGCTTGTTGGAGTTGGAAGACTCTTGTTCATCATGGCTGGTTCCCTCCATGGTACCTGTTCAAATCCCAACAAGTAAACAAGTAAAATGCTCAAAGATAACACAACAAAAGAACTCGGCAAGCTTTCTAGAATTCGAAACGACTGTTTGATTTGATCGAACAGAATAAATTATCAAATCACGTTCAAAAACTCCAGAGACAATTTTAACAAATACTAGACTCAATCTAGGTTTCAATGCAACAGATTTCACGATTTTAGGGTTAACCAATGATTTTAAACAATTCTAGCAAGTTAACACGAAATAACTTTTCAAATTCCGAGAACCTCTAGTTGCGACTGTTCGACGAAATCAACCTCGAAAAATTATCAAAACATGTTCAAAAATTCTAGAATCAATTTTTCTAGAAACTAGACTCTTTTTAGGTTCAGACACAATAAATTTCGAATTTTTATCACACGCCAATAGTTTATGAAAATTCAAGCAAAACGTGTGACAGACAGTTATTCCGGATTCGACACTAGCAGTTCAACAGTCACAAAAAAAATATCAAAACGTGCCGAACAATTCCAGAAACAATTTTATCAATTACTAGACTCAAACTAGGTTCAGATTCGATTGATTTCACGATTTCATCTGACACCAAAAAATTATGAAATTTCTAGCAATCAACAGACAAATCGATTCAGATGATCTGCAGAATATGAAAGGGTAAAAACGTTTTGAATCGATACAACCTGGGTTGGAGCGAGCTCTGATACCACTTGATATGATCCTAGGTGAGGATCAATGTCCCTGAATGTTCTCCAATGGTTGTGATGAGTAGAGTGAACGGATATGAGTGCGGAAGTGATGAAATGGAGTGAAGGTGATGAATCGGATTGAATGAGTGATAATCCAAAGGTGATGAGTAGCCTTTGAACACTCGGGGCTTGCTCCATGAGTGGGTGAAAACCAAACTCGGCAGGAACAAGAGGTGGATTGATGTGAAACGTCAAAGGATTATGAAGCGATCCACTGATTTCAAACTTGTCAAGGCACAGATGATGATCCTTTACACCAGAGAACAAGGCGATAAAAAAAGAAGGAATTTGAGAATAAAATGTTTGATAATTAAAATGTAGAGTTTAGATCGGAATATAAAGGGGGAGAAGGAGAAGACGAGGAGGTGGTCATCAAGACATGCCTCGAAACACCGCTCCTCGAAACACAATAAAAATAAATACAAAGTTTGAATAAAACATAGAATTAAAAGAAAGAGTTTGGGCCTGGTTTTATCAAGAGGTTGGGGTAGAGTAACCGGGTCTTACCTCATTAAAAACCTTGTTGGTAAACCCATTGGGAAAAACCCAACAAGGGAAAAAGAGTATAAGTCCGATTACCTCTCTTGATAAAAGTCTAGGTGGCTTGGATCACAACCAGGGTGGTTGGATTAGCACACACTAAACTGCCCTGGATAGTGTTGAGAAGATGTTGCAAAGATGTCTTGAATTGTTGAAGTGATCCTCTTAATATTCCCGGATCAAACATTGTTGTTGAGCTAATCCATTTCTTCTTAGCTTCCTCGGCTATAAGCTACTCCGGTTCAAGCTGCTCCTTCATTGTGCTTGGCATGATCACATCACTCTATCTCCTTTATCATCTTCCGAACACAATGCGAAATATGATAGTTGAACTCCTCGAATTCAAGAGTAAGCCAGGCATAAGGTGAAGCTTCCAAGATGATATGATTCTGGAGAGCTCTAAGGACCTGGAGCATAGAGCATGGATGGCAAATGAAGTAATGGACGAGCACAGATCTAAAGGAGCATGGAAAGCACTTATCGGACCCAAGTCTTGCTCTCGAACAATGAAATATCACCAAGCTTTTAGAGTTTTGCTCCGCCAAGCAATGAGTCAAGAGGATCACTTGAGCTATAAAGATGATACCAAGACTTCTCTGGTCAAGGTTCATGCACAAGGAGCTTGGCAAGTGACCATGAAACACACGAACACTCTTTTTCCCTTACTCTTTGGTTTTTCCCAAGTGGTTTTCCGAGAGAAGGTTTTTAATGAGGTTTGTGGGTTTCATGTCTCACCTTTGTCACTTGCTGAGACTGATCCATCTAGGCCCATTTAGAAGACATTATGGGCCTCACCTATCTCTTATCTTTCTATCTTATTTTGAATTCAAACTGTCTTTTAATGTTGCATGGTCCGAGTGTTGTTTGCCGAGGCATGTCTCGTAAACACACACTCTTTATTTCGTCTTCTCTTTCTAATCTCGCCTCCTTCTCTTTATATTGAGGCTGAGACTCCATTGTACTCTGATCAAACATTTTATTCTCAAAACTCTTTCTTGTTTGATCGCCTTGTTCTATGGTGTAAAGGATCATCATCGACACCTTGACAAGTTTGAAATCATTGGATCGTTTCATAATCCTTTGACGTTTCACATCAATCCACCTCTTATTCTTGCCGAGTTTGGTTTTCACCCACTCGTGGAACAAGCCCCGAGTGTTCAAAGGCTACTCATCACCTTTGGAATATCACTCATTATATCCGATTCATGACCTTCACTCCATTTCATTACTTCCGCACTCATATTTGTTCACTCTACTCATCACAACCATTGGAGAACATTCAGGGACGTTGATCCTCATCTAGGATCATATCACAAGATACCCATCTCTCACTTCCGCTTGAAGAATCTCCCTTTCATGTTCGCGTGCCTCGCCACAAGCTAGAAATAACTTTTTTAGATATCTAAATATCTCTAAAAAGTAAAAATTATATAAGTATTAACCTACTTTTTCAATAAATTTTATAGCGATCTCTTGATTTCGCGTGGCAGTTTCTTAATTAAACCGCAAGGGATTATCACCTGGGTAACCTGATCGAATGATGATAAGCCTTGATACTTCCCTATGTTAGTAGATCGAAGGGGGTTTGGGTGAGGGCAAATTGCCATATTTGCTGATGAGTTCGCTGGAACGTTTCCGTTTTGCTGAGGATTTGTTGCCATTATAAAATAAGTATAGCGGTACTTTGTTTGTTTTCTCTATAAAGTGGTGAGGAACAACTATTTAAAAAGAAAGAAACTTAACAGTTGGAATTTAATTAAAGGATTGAGTTATGATCTTAATTGATTTTTTCGAATTCCAAGATTGGTTCAAGTTTCCAACAATACCCTTGTAGTTAAAGCAAAGCAAAAAAATTGTATTTACAAAATACAAAACTCTTGACAGGCTGACTAAGCCAACTAAACAGCTACATTATTTTGCGAATAGTCTCTGCCTTCGCTACAACAAAATCAGATCCTTCTCTTGCTTTGGCTTCTAGAAACTCAGTTCGCATATGAGCTTCTTCATCATCTTGTGCCTTTGTTTTTGTTATTTAGAATTTTCTTAGATCCCTCATGTATCGGCGAACGCAGCATGGAATCGGTGCGACCTTGTCAAGACTTTTTTTCTCCCAGTCAATAGGATTACATCCGTAGGGACGAATCCACTTTTCGCTTCGAGCAATTTGCTTTTCAAGATCTTTCCTCTTCTTGCCAAGAAGTTGACGTTTTCTGCATTCTAGGTGGTGACAAATAGTCAACTGAATGACAGAGACAATTAAGAAGTGATTAATTATTTAAATTGTTCGAAACAATACCGAGCATGCTGATGAAGTTTACCTTATGAAGAAAGGCCCTGGCTTCTTCTTCCTCTTTCCCGGATAAGGTCAATATGTAATCAGGCAACTTAACCTTATGCGCTTCAAATCCAGCCCCAGGAGCGGGATCAGGGCTCGAGGGGTCATCAGGACCATTACGGGCTAGGAGAAAATCAGAACAATCCGCCATAGGTTTCATTGAAGGTTCTATCTCTAGGAACATTCCCTCTTAGTACAATTAAATCTCTTTTTAAAACAACCTTCTCTTTCCGACGAGGGGAATACTATAAGGATTACGCCGCCGGACATATAATCATTACGGAGTAATAAAGGACAAGTAATTATTACACCTTTAGCGTGTGAACATAAATTTACTTTTCCCATAAGACAGATTGTGATACTCGAGGAGGATATATTCACATGTGTCTGGTAATTAATACCTAAGAAATTAATAGGCTTTAGGCCTATTAACCGGTAGGCCCAGATGTCAATCAAAAGTCAGAACCATCCTTTAGAAAGGATCATCGGCTCGATATGTGAACCCAAATATCGTTCGCCAAATCATATTAACTGATCTATCAGTCATCATAAAATAAATAAATCTTTTGTGTCGTTATGGGCTGCGTGCTGATTTATGGTTCGCAGATTAAAAACCCTGACAGTTAAGAAGAATACATCCTTAGGGAGCGAAGACGGACCTCCAGCAGCCTCGGTAGAAGTTTGACCACGGGTCTCTTCGGATAGAACGGGAGGAGCATCACTGTAAGACAATACGTCTGCAAGAAGAGAGTTGTATAGCTCAAAGTTCGGTTCGGAAGATGGGATAGCAAGGTTCTCAACAGTTCGATACAGGTTAGATTAGATTTATTGAAAGTTTTGAGCTATACAAATATAATTCTGGCTCAATCAACCCATACAATAAAATAAAATATATTTTTTAGTGTTGAAATAAATTTTATTTTTATTTATTTGAACCGGAAAATAATTTATAAGTTTATCGATTGGGTACGGGTAAATTGTTTTAAGAAATCAGAAAAGAGAAAATAATTAAATTAGTTGATTATATGAACATATAAATAATTTAAACATTATTAATTAAATCATTCAACCGGTTGATTGATATAAATGGATAAGTGATATCATCTTCACCTAATGTGTTTGGATAATTTGGACCCGGTGTAGAAATAGCCAGGATACCCTATCCATAATAAGTTGGGCTAGACCATTGGACCCAATATTATACGCATATGAATACAATCAAATTATATAATTAAACAACAAAATCGAATTCTCAAAAGCACCTATATATTTAAGTTTTAAAATTTTCATTTTCGATTATTTTTTTCTCTTGCAATGAGCGGATCCTATTCTAATTTTTATTAACAGTTTAAGCAATTTTTACAATTTTAGCAGAAATATATGATTATTGGAAACAACCCACCCGACCCATTTATTATGAACAATAAGTCGGAATGGGACGCGGATCTTGTTTGGTTTTATGATATTCTTCACAAAATTACTTGATAAAATTCTAGACAAAATTACCTTTTTTTATTTCTAAATCTATTTTTAACATTGTATGACAATTGGTGTAAATATTGGCTTGATTTAGGTTTTCTCAAAAATGTACTTCTCAAATGTTAGTAGAAGATTAAAATATTGTTCGATTTCGGATGGAGTAATCTCGGTTAGGTTTGGATCACCTTATCCAAATTGACCACCCCTTTGGCATGTCCGATTGTGAAAATTTTGAATAAGATTTCGTCATTTTTGTGGCATTTGCACAATAGATAGCATCAAATCAGTAATTATTCAAAGTTATTTTTCTTAACAGTAGTACTAATAATAATCAGTCGAACAAAATCTAATTAGAGAGCCAAATTTATGTATAAATTTGTTTACATAAGATGTATATATATATATATGTATATATGAGAGTGTTTGATACGAAGTATGAGAATTCCAATAAATTTGTGCTCCTATAATTTCGTTAGCCTCTCAATTCCCTAGTAATAATATATCATATTGCTACCAATGTATTTCAAAATCCGATCATCAAAGATCAAATCATTTGCAGAGTTATATCATCAGGAGGTAAACTGAGAGAGAGATGACCAATGCCGCATAGTACCTAGCCGCCTGCAACAAAATGCACAAGAGATTGATACTCAAGATGGTCACTATGCATTAGCTTGAATCTGAATATAAAGTCGGTTTACGATTGAAAGAGCGAAATATCATACAAGTATACTAGGGCCTCTTTAATCATCAGAATTCATACCTTAGATGACGAAATGAGTGACTTGGTAGCATCAGACTTTAGACTGTTGAATCCAATGTCATATGATATGGTTCCATCAGGTTTGAAAAGTCCAAAGTATTTCTCTGAACTCTTGCCCGGTTTTGAGTTTTCGTTGAACAAGGCAAAGATATAAGCTTTGATAACCGTTTTCGGTCTAAGAGGTGTCCCTTTCTTCTTTGCAAGCCTCTTCCTAAGGTTATAGTTATAAGTTCTTGCGTTCTCCGGAGTTGCTGCAGGTTCATCTGAATCACCTTTAGAAGCCCACCCAGTTTCAGTAATAATAACCTCCATCTTTTTAAACCCAGCCTCTTGCAGGGCCATGTAGGCAGCATCAATCTGAGCATCAAGCATGTTATCATAACGTAGATCGGTTTTCGGGTCATATATGCCTTCGGTTGGCTTGAAAAGAGCATAGTTGATATCAATCTCCTTGGGATTGTAAGTATACGCCAAAAAAGGGTAAGCGTTCAAACAAAAAGGAGAGCCAATCTGATTTAAGAACTCCAACAATGGCTTCATGAACTGAACAACATTCTCTTTAAACACACAAGAAGATGGCGGGTACGAGTTCTCAAACACAGCCTGCGAATGAGCTGTGGTGATCTGCACCGTCTCCTCAAGATTCAACTTCTTCAACACATTGTAAACATTTTTAGCTGCTCCCAATAATGCTCCCGAGAGCTCAGAATCACCACCTCCAAGAACTTCATTTCCAATCGCAATACCGCGAATCCGAGTCTTGGGTAAGAAAGACTGAACATTTTCTTTAACCCAAGTTAAAGCATGATCAGCATTTGAACTCATCTCTTTTAAAAACCCATTTGGTAATCCAATCACAAGATCTAAACCAGTCCCACTAAAAGCTTCAAGAACACTATGATCTGCATCGTATATACGAACATTCCGAATTTTCGCTTGCTTTAAAAGTAATACCACTTTATCCGGAGATGGTATGTTATCCGCAATCCTTCCGTAATTTATCCCATAAGTTCCAACAAATGCTCCTTCAACTTGAAACTCTGGTGACAAAGTAAATACGAATCTATGAACAAATGTGCCAATTCACCATTAATTGGAATCATAGATGATAATTTTTAATCAGAAATTCCTTAAAATTCAAATCATAACATCTAAATTCCAAACCATGTTCGATCAATCTATGAAATTAGTAGAACATCTTTATCAAAACAATAATAATAAATTAGCAGAACACAACAGCCTTAAGTTGAGAATCAACAATCCAAATAAAATCGAGACTAAACCTAGAAAACATAAAATATCTGAAGCTATTATGAGCACATAAATGAATAAATTCGATTTTACTAAAAACTAATTAAAGAAAAAAAGGAGGAACGAAAGATACAATACCTATTGAAATCGGACTGAAGAAGACGACGAAGAAAAAGAAGAACTTGAGAAGAAGTAACTCAGAACTTCTCATCTGACAAAATTAATCAGAAAACTCGAAAAAGAGGTGATCGAGAGCAAATTGAACCGAAAGCTAGAATCTTGTACGACAACGACATCAAGCCATAAACCAAAACAAGATTCGTTCAATCAAAACCTAAAAAGTCTATCAGAGAAGAAAGCAAAAAAAAAACCAAAATTAAGTATTTTGGTGAAGCTTGGAGAGATGATTCTGCTGGACTTGAATGATTGCGAAAGGAGAATTTTGGCGGTGGTTGTTTTTTTTTTTTTTTTTTTTTTTGGGGTTTTGGGCTTTTTGGTTGAAATGGGAATTTTTCCTTTTCGTCCTGTCGAATTAATATAAGTTGGAACTTATTACTTTTTTGAAAAAAATGCTACTTTTAAAATTAAAAAATATGAAAAAGAAATTAAGATTGGAAATTTCGTAGTTGTTAAGTAGTGATGTGGTTGGACGGTGAGGTTTTTTGCGACGTACCAACATTACAGCGAAATCAGACGTGTATGGACCTCATTGCATCACTTTTTCCCAAGTGCTTTTCTTTTAATACATGAAAATAATTTAAATAAAATGGACAAGTATCATAAACTTACTTTTCCATGAACGGTCTTATCTAAGCCTCGACAAAAAAATTCGAAATCCCAAAACCGAACCAGAACCTAACTGAAAAATACGGTTCTAAAATCAAATCGAATAATCATAAAACCCAAACGGATTCTATATGTTTCTATCCGAACCAAAATCCGATCGGTTATCCGAAATAAACAAATACTATATAAAGTTATGTTGCACTCACGAGAGATCGACACATGTCAAAATTATAATTCATAAGATCATGACACGTGTCGGTTGACCGATAAGATTATGATATGTGTCATAAAAATTATGTTAATTTTGTTTTTTTTTTATCAAAAAGGAAAATCAAAGAAAAAAATTAAATAACAAATTGGATAATTTTTAGTTTCTATTTTTTTAATATATGTTAAATCTTTTTATTTCAAATTTAAATATTTTTCCAAATTAAAATTTT
>CM051374.1:6332966-6432966 GCA_028015245.1 Cardamine occulta
TATATTATTATACTATTTAAATTCTAATAAATTTATATTGTGAAGAGAATTGTACACATGAATATTTTTTAAAAATATCTCCTTCCTGATTTATGCGGGTTCAGTAATGTCGGAAAAGCTCGGTTCCTTTAATATACGAGAAACGCGAGTAGCTTCTTTCTAATAATGGTTTCTCCGATTTAAGATTCACCGACATCGAATCCAACAATCTTCTCGAAGGAGATAATAACTATGGAAGAACAAGATTATGCTGCTGCTGTTCGTGCGGAAATCTATCCAGTAAAATCTTCGGAGTGTTCAACGATGCCAAAGATATAGCGAGGAAAGCTTGGGATATGGGAGTATATGATCTGAGAAATATCGTTTTCTCCGCAAAGATTGGACTTGCTCTTACGATTGTCGCGCTTTTGATTTTCTTCCAGGAACCTAATCCAGATCTCAGTCGTTACTCTGTTTGGGCTATTCTTACTGTCGTCGTCGGCTTCGAACTCACGATCAGCTATTATGATGAAGAATGGTTAGGTCTGAGAGTAAAGAGAGGGCTTTAAAAATGGAGGTTACAAATGGGCCAATTTCTTCATCATTATGAGTTATGGGTTCTGGGTTTAATTTCTCAGTTTTTGGATTTAATTTCTTCAATTTCTGAGTTTAATTTCTGCAAATTATGGGTTCAATTAATCTTTAATCAATAACTCTATCTCCTTGGGTATGTTCGGCAAGCTTTGATAAGATTTATTGTGCAATATCTTGTAAGACGAAGATTGTTTAATTGATAGAACAAATTGATTTTAAAAAAAATTCTTAAACCTAATTGGATTTAATCAATTTTAATTTTGGGTTTCATTGGAATTGGGTTTAATTGGATTAGATTTGGGTTTAATTAGGTTAAATCAATTTGGGTTAATGAGGTTTAAACCGGATTGGTTTTGGGTCGGATTAATTACGGGCAATCACAGTTTTGTAAACGCTATTTAGTGAAGTTGAAACGTAATTTAGGTTGATTAGATTCATAGGTGCAATTGGGCAGAGAAAAATAGTATATGGATAGATGTGAATCAATGTAATACTGTAGGAGGATTCAAGAGTTTGAAAATTTGGGTGGATCGATGCAGAAGCAGAAAACTATAGAGACGGTCTCGACCCCCTTACTTATGAAATCTTCATAATTATAACGATTCCGACCAGAAAACTAATTTAGTAGTGGAACCTCATCATGAGTTTTTTTCTTTTCTTGCACCCATAAGTTTGTCTCATACCATAAATGTGGTAATACACCCAAGTCAATAAACATGAACGGGTTCTTGAGTTTTATAAGATTTACATTTCAAATCAAGAATCTTGATCGAAGTAATCAACTTTGTAAAAGCTATTTGACCACACATATACTTCTCATAAGCCTCTTTATCAATAATTCTTTTAGAAATTTTCAACTGTATTCTAGATCCACGATGAATGCCAAATATAACAACTAAAAGTAAACATAATTGTCCCACCATTAGCCTCTTATCAAAATGCCAAAGATGGCATTTACCCATCCCACACTCTAATTCTTTATATGTAGGTGCAGTTGTTATACATAATCTCATCTCCTTTTGAAACTCTTCATGTCTAAGACCACATACGTCTGTTGGATTAGTTAGATCACAATTAAAACCAGTTAAAGCTGCAAACTCATGGAGTGAAAATCGGAGAGGTGGTGGTGGTGGTGTTGCGTTGCTTTCACATAAAACATAAGGTGTGTATTGTGTAACATCTATCCATAACTTTGTTCTTTACAGTTTTATATTTTTTGTTTTTGAATTGTGATTAATCTAAGATTTATTGGGTTTTACTCTGTTTTTCTTTCTCTCTTTGTTTCTTATTCTAAATGTAATGATTCTCAAAGATTTTATTTTGCAGAGAGATAGATTCAATGAGCTAAGCTCACAGGTGTCGTGAAGGTTTGATAAGCTCACAGAGCTTCACTTCTTTTATTGTTTTATGCTGCAATAACTTGCCGTTTCATCAGAACTAAATTTGTGTTTCAATGAAAATTCAAATATGAACTTGACAAAAAAAACAGGACACATCAAGGTAATAGAATTATCTTTGTTATATGTAGATAATGTGGGCTAATCAATCTGAACGTGTTTTGATTTGTGTCTCTCAGGTTGATCGGATTCTGTATTCTTCAGTTGTGTATCCTCACAACTACGGTTTTATCCCACGCATATTATGTGAAGATTCTCTTTGATGCAAGTATGGATGACTATGAAACCAATCTCTTGGTAAAAGTTTCTGTGTTTTGTTTCTTTATAAATTGTCTAGAAAAGTATACAACTTGCTGCTGAGATTACTAACTAATCTTCTCTTATTTACAATTGGTTTCTTTGCACTCTTGCTAACTAATCTTCTCTTACTTTTGCCATTTTTATTTTCCTGTGTAAGACTCTTATGTGGCTGTACTTATATCTGATTTTCTCAGTTCTTTTCAAGCCACTAATGTCAGCTGATGCAACCATGAGAGAGATTAGTTAGGCAGTTGACTCAGGTTCGATTTTATTTTGTTTATGTTTTCTGTTGCTGCAGTTCTTGAAGTAAACAGATTATAACGAGTTTTTTTCTTTATTCAGAGAATCAGAAGAAATTACTCTCTGATGGTTGGTGAATGCGACAGAAACTCTTGGATAACAGTTGGAGAAGCATCTAAGCAGAGAAGACCATCCGTATGACAAATTTAGCACAGGTCTTTGTTCTTATTTTTTTAGTGCCATTCATGGAATGAGATTTATTTTGTTGCTTATGGATAGTAAGTTGTGATTCCAATTTTTATCTCATGCTAAATACGTGAAGTTTGTGCTTACGGAACATGGATACACTTTATGTACGACCCCAACCAAAAGGAGTGGATACAAGGAATGAGCCTTATAAATGATACGAGGAACAGTATTCTGCCAACATCATGCATCTGGTTGTATATGGGAAGGGTATGCTTTGCTGCTAACACAAAACTCAGAATTCCTTTTTCAAGGAAATCAAAATGTTTAAATAGGTAACATCTTTGCTAATGTCTTTGCTCTTCATGTTTTCAGAAAGCCTTGATAAAATTCAAGATCTTGTGGAAGAGATGTTCCAGGAAATACAAAACACCAACAAAAGTGTCCCTAGATATCCTAGCCAGCCATGTACTCCGGACCATTTGCAGGTTTTTGTTGCATCATAATATATTCTTCTTCTTTTGCTAAGATATTATAAATCAAACAAATTTTAGCATAACAAATGTAGTGTTTATGAGATCTCCGTTATTGATTTGAAGGTCCTAGAACATTCTAATAATAAAAAAGATAACTAGACTATTTCTGATCTTATGGTAATACTCAATGTTCTAGGATATGGAAGAGCAGTTGGGTTAAGCTCTTCCTGTCTCTGCAGAGGTGATAGCTATACAAGTCAAGAGTAAAAAATTAAAGAGAGGTTTCCCCAGATTCATAAAACACACGTTAGTCTCTCTCTCTCTCTCTCTCTCTTTTGTAAACTTAAATTTCTATGAAAATTTTAAATTTTGGTTTCCCCAGATTCAAATCATCATTTTTTGTAAATGTTGTAAGCTCAAGGTAAGATTTCTGCTAAGACCATAGAGAATACCTCTGGATTTTCACTCTAACCCTTTTTCGTTTATGCTATCTATAAGCCAAATTTTAAATCTTTATATATATATATATATATATATATATATATTTGTTTTGGATTCAAAAGTACTAAATATTTGGCATTCTCAAGCATTTGTGAAAATTTCTTGGTGTTTTCGTGGAAAATGTCTTAATCTATGGTATTCATCTTTGTGTGGTCAGGTTCAAGATCTTGACAGTGGAAGAAAAATTCAAGTCTCGAAACTACATTATGAGTAGACACTGGTTTGCATTTTTTGTATTGCATTGTAGTTCAAACTTTCCTGTATTGCATTGTGATAATTGATCTTTATGTTTGCTTAGAATTTGAAGCATGAATTAAAGCAAAGAAGACGATAGCCATGAATATTTTCAAGAAGAAGACCACTCCCGAAGGTAAAGCTTAATTATCTGAAACAATTACTTTATACATTCAGAGAAGATATTGATAAGTTGTCTCAGAAGCTAACTTCTGACAAATATGTTCATCTGTCTGAGCACAGCAAATTACAAGAGATGCTAAGTGACTTGAATTGCTGATCGACAACAGATCTATCCTTGAAGCTGAAGTCAAAACTCTTCGGATTCTCAGGTAATCGTTATTAAAATTGAAAAGTTCTCATCTTTGGATAAAGCTTAAACGAGTTATGATCTATTTACAAGAGTGGTTTGATGAAAATGCAGATCTTGGGTAGAGGATGAAGCTAGGGAAGGCCAAGTGAGAGCTAAGGTTCTCAAGGAAGGAGGACGAAGATACATATCAATATCTCATTGCACTTATGGTTTTCTCTTTTTAGAAAAAGAAAATTACCATGCAATTATTCATTTAATTGATTAAACTCTGTTTCATTAAATCTTTTTGTTAATTTTCTGTCAATTCTTGCAAGTGTTCAAAAGCGGCTGCAATAGAGGAGATGTGTTACGGTGATGACCCATTTAAGATATAAACTAACTTATTGTAAATATCTGTTTTTCTTGACAATCAAAATTGTAAGTCTAAAAGAGATATATTAATTTTCTTGCAATGAAAGTCGTGAAAGACAAATTATAATTGAAACTCATGCGATAATAAACAAAACTTGAGCTGTACTTGCAAACTTATAGGCGAGAGTAAGTTGATGTACATAAATTTAAAGAAAATTGCTGGAAAAGTATTTTAAACATTAATATTAGTGATTTTAAACATTTGTGGACATTAATTCAGGATGCAAATTTTATCAGATTATATGAGTATGCTGAATCCATGAAAGTTGTTTATGAAAAAAAAATGTTTCAAAGGCAAACTCCGATCCAAGTTTCTATGGTTTAGTTTTTCTCATCTAGAGATATACTTTAAGCTATAGAATCAAATATAAATTACATTTTTTAATAGAGTGATTTGTCACTTTGTTGACCATACTATAGTGCTTATCTCTAAAGGCTTATGAGTAATCAAACTTTTAGATTTTAGAGCATCCAAGTTGTAACCATGTCGTTTTTAATTCTGGTGCTCATTAATCAGGTGGTTCCCGACAAATTTCTTAAACAAGACAATCCAGTTGTTAGCTATAAAACAGATGTTACTGGAGTTACTGCGTTAGATCTTGACAAAGCTACTCTTTTTGTAACAGATATTCAAAAAAAAAAGAGCAGGCAGGTTTATTTCTGTAGGACCTATTTTGGTATGTCTTTGTTTGCACAATGCTCCTAAATATAGTTAACACCAATAAGAATAGTCACAAAGTTTATGATTCCTTAAGTTGGAACACAATCTCAAACAGAGCTTAGGGAGTAGAATTTGAGAGTTGAAGATGCTCTTAATGCTACAAAGGTAACAACATAAACTCTAAGCTAAGGGTAAAAAGATGTATCTACATGTTCACCTGTAAAAACATTCCTCTATATTTCAGGAAGCTGTGGAAGAAGGTATTGCTGTTGGAGTATGATGCACTCTGCCAATACTTGCATCGACAGTGGATTCCATTTAAGAAACTCTCCCAAAGGATGGGGAAAAGGTTAGTCCAAAAGAGTTGCACAACATGAATATTCCATAAATGATTATCCGCAGCTGAAGCTGAAGCTGCCACTGTAAAAAAAGCATTGACCTCCCCATTCAAGTTAATCCCCAAGAATGCTGGGATAAAAGGATAACAATCTCTTTATACAGATTGCAACTATTTGCAAGTTTAGATATAGAAACTAAGTCAATGTCTTTAGATAAGATTAATAATGTTCTCTGACTCTTGCTCCAACCAATCTACTGATTCATATACTGTTACAGGTATGTCTGCTCTTTGTTTGGTCAACAGATGGTGCTTAAATCTTTAATCCCCAAAAACCACCTTACCGAGAATTCTCAGATTTAGAAAAAGTCTGACATTGTCTGAATTGATTGCAATTTCCAACACTTAGCTGAGTTTAAAGATTCTGATACCGACCACAGACAGATGTAACTCTAAATCTTACTTCCTTTCGTTTCTTTACACTTCCACTTTCCCCCTTTGCCTCTTATTTACAGATTACACTATTTCGCTTTTTACTCTCTTGCAAATTTGCTTCTACAAATAAATGGGTATTATTGACCATGTTTCTCAAATGTTTGTATGAGCCGCCTTGTGATTAAGCAAAGTTGTGATATTTGGGTTCTATATGAATCTAGGTAATGGAACAAAGGATGTGATTACCTTCAAATGGTTTTCTGAAGATGGGGAGGTTAGCAATGTCTCCTTCTTTTACTTGAACTTATATTTGTTTTTAAAATAGGCATCTGACCTTCGTGTTGATCTCATCTTTAATCCAACTACACTACTTCAAAACTTTAAAATAAAGTACAAGGTGGATTTATATGAGAAAAATATTATAGAGTAGACTAATAGTTATAAAAAATTAAAAAACGGATGCATTGACCTCTTGATATCCCGCGATCTGAAATGGTGCATTGGTGTTTAAATAATAAATCGTTGTGATTTAATCAAAAGAAAAAAATTCATTGTTTTAGTCGACTGATAGTGTTGTTTTCTTGATATTTCGATTAGGTGCTTCACATGGACATGAATGACAACTATGGTGAAGAATCAGCATCGACTGACTTAGCTTTGTTGCTCTACTTGAACAATAATAAAGTATATGCATTGACTGAATAAGACACGGGTGATGTGTCCGAAAGATCTCTCGCTTCTAAAGACACAGTTAGCAATTAACTTTTTATATGTTTAAATTGCTTATCATATCATGATAATTCACCTCTAACTTTTTTGGGTTTCCTAAGTTTACCATATTCACCTCTAACTTTTGCTAAAATTAGATTACTCATATTTTCTCAAGTTATGAAATTGCAAAAACTATAAGCACTTTAACTCCACCGAAATTACCATGACCGAGCCTATAAGTTATTAAGTTAGTAGTTTAATATGAGTTAGTAGTTTCAAGTTACAATACATGTATGTACCTCTTATTACTGGATGTAGTTCACATCATCTATTGCGTTGAATTAAAAGATATTACTGTGCAGCGCGGGAAAATATTTACTTTATATTTCGGTATTTATACTGTGATAGATTATTGTATTAGTATTTTAAATGAAATTTATTTTATGTTTTTAGTATCTTATTTATTATTCTTATATATGGTTTGTGTTGTGTTAATTAAAATTAAAATATAATTAGGTGTGGTGTTATCTGAGATCTATCATGATCCGTCTTTATCTGTTTTGACCCGTCTTGACCCGTCTTGACCTATTATTAAAATTAAAATATTTGAAGATCCGGATGATTTAAAGTTGGATGGTAAAAAAATTAATTTTAATTTTCATCCATAATTAATAAAAAAAATAAAATGAATTTCTTTTTTTGTAGATAGTAATAATTGTTAAAATATTATTTACAATATAATATTTTTTTAAAATAAAGTCATTTAGGATACAACAATAATCACAATACTATAATTAATTTTATTGTTGTATCCTTAATGAATTTATTTTAAAACATTAAATACTATATTGTTTAAATATTCTAATTAAAAAAATCATTTTTATTTAGGAGATACTAAATAAAAATAAACAGATTTAAATTTAAAATAATAAGAATTAAAATATCTATATACTGAAAATTTTATGCTATTTATTAGGAAATTAATTAACTAAATAAGAAATTATTATGATTATTAGTAAGATTTGAAAAATTAAAAAAATAGTTCAATGGCATTTGTTGTAATATCCCACGTAAATACAAGGTTATTTTGTTTTTAACATTGCTTAAATAATTATATAGAGATGATTACAACTATATATATAATTATAAACTTCTCTTTCCAAAAGAAGCAGACGAAAGAAGTCATGCATGTAATGAGGTTGACGTTTCTTCTGATGAAGCTTCCAAAGAAGAAGAAACCCACAAGAGCTTTGCTTAACATATATATTAACAGAGTTTTCGCTAAGCTTAAGAGGCAAACCGAATTATAGTAGGCTGCTGAGCTGAGCAAAAGGATTTCATTCCTTTTCCCTCAACTTCTTCACACCACATTAGAAAGGAACATTCAAGTTTTGCTCTCTTTTTTCTTACTTTAATTGAATCTTCAATATATATATATATATATATATTTAAATGTGGAGTATGGGCAGTGAAAGAGAAGGTCCGTTGTTTTATAACATACTCTCAGATTCCTCTCATAACCACAGCACATCCACCGGCTTAAACAGCCTCACATTCTTCTTCACCACCAACTTCACTGATAGCCTTTTCTCCTCTACAACTAACGCCGTCTGTCTCTTCAACTCAAAAAAATTCTACATCCTCATCTCCTCCATCACCGGCCCACCCTGAATCTTCTTCAAGACCTGACACTTCTCATATCAACGCATCAAGCACCAGCCCGTCAACTAATGGCTCATCTTCTTTTTCTCATTCCTCGGACCAATGTCAACTTTCTTCGTCATCCTCATCTACCTCCAACTCTGATCCAAGTCAACTGCTCCCCGCTGCACCTCCTTCTCCGCCTGCACCAAACAATACTCCACCACCAAGGATGACGACACGCAGACAAAATGGTATATCAAAACCCAAAACCATTATTTCTCATCATACTGATATTGTCTCCCCTCTTCCTAACTCTCATGTCCAAGCTGCTCAAGACCCAAATTGGAATTTCGCAATGACAGATGAACACGGTGCTCTTAAGGTAACACATACATGAGACTTAGTCCCACGACCCCCTAACACTAATATTATTCGTTGCATGTGGCTTTTTCGACACAAATTCAATGCAGACGGTAAGCTCTCTCGCTAAAAATCCTGTCTTGTTGCCAATGGAAAATCCCAGTAAGTGGGTGTCGATTGTGATGAAACGTTTAGCCCAGTTGTCAAACCAGCGATATACCAAAGACCAATCCATCTTGATGGCACCACCGTAGCTACTGGTCCAACCGACACGGCATGGTCCAAAACTGACGGTACCGTGAAGGTGTGGATATATGAAACTCTGTCCGAATCTCTACTCAAATCTATCCTCAAAACAAAGTGCTCTACCATCAAAAATATTTTCCGTGATAACAAAGAAATGCGAGAAATTCAGCTGGAGAATGAGATTCGATTACTTCAGATTGGAGATCTCTCGGTTTTTGAATACTGTCAACAACTCAAGTCTCTATGTAACCTTCTCACCAACGTCAATTCTCCTATATCAGATCGCGCTCTGGTGATGCATCTCCTCAACGGTGTAAGTCCAAAGTTTGATAACTTCATCAATGTTATTAAAAATCATTCCCCGCCGTGTTCTTTTAGTGATGCTCGGTCAATGCTTAAAGACTAAGAGGCTCACTTGAAGACCAAGCAACACAATCAATCATCACACACCGATCATGCTTCCTCACCTCAAGTCCTCATCGCTGCAACACCACAGTCCCAGTTCACCACCACCACACTGCAGGCTCATTTTCAATACAATAGAGGCAAAAGAGGAAACCGCGGAGGTCATGGCGATGGGCGTCATAACAACAAAGGAGGACGTGGTGGTGGCAACCCTAATTGGCAAGGAAATAATTGGAGTTCAAACTCACCACCACCATTGGCCTACCAAAATAATCATCAATGGCCAACTCCTCCTCAATGGCCCAACACTTACGCCTGGCCCAATATTGAGGGTGTTGGGTGCGCAACAAGGACGTTGTGATCTATTAGTGGGGGTGATTATAACATCTTGTTTTCTGGTATATAGTGGTGCATGAGGAGAGCTTAAGAGATTTGATTTGGCTGCCTATCTCACTAAAGTGCACTTATCTTTTCCGTCACTCCTCTTGATGTGATCCTAGGTAGGCTCACAAACCCATTCACGCACGAGAGAAAGTCCAAGGGGATATTCCTAGACTTGAGATCGAATCACATGACACAAGTAGAGGATAGGGGGATTGATAGACGCCACGGGAGGTTGCGGAAGGCCTCACGATAAGTCTAACTCAAGGATCTCGACCTCACACCGAAGAACCAAGAGGGTTTTTGTTCGAATAACTCGAAACAAGAAAGCAAACACAAGGTTTGAAGAAAATATATTAATAAAAAGATGGTTGAGGTTTTTACACAGATCCTAGGCGACTTTTAAAGAGTAGGGGAAGAAGGCGAGGAGGCATTCTCGAGACAACTCCTCGAAAAGTCACAACTCGGAAAACACAACAACAATAACTAAAGTTTGAACAAAATAAAACACTTAAAATTCAAAGTCTGGCACCTAAGAAAGAAGAAGAAAAAATGGGCCAAGGCCCGAACCATGGAGACAAAGGGGCAAATGATGGAACAGATCCAAGTGTGAAGTTGAGCCTCGTTAAAAACCTTGTCGCGGAAAACCGGTTGGGACAAAACCGTGACGAAGGAACAGAGCACTTAACCTCACACCTCCATTTATCATCCATCTCGGGTGAGTGACAAAACCAGTGTAGTCTCGCCACAAACAAACCCCGAGTGGTTCTCATGAGATGTGATCAAGGTGGTGATATGATCGGTGAGCTTCTTAGTCCGGGAACGAGTAACGGGTGGCGTGTACTCATACTTCATGTCTTGAGCTCCATAATCCTCAAGTTCCAGCTCCTTAGCTTCCAATTCTTTAGCTCCAAGCTGCGTATCCTCAAGCTCCATCCGTGCTCCTTGTTCCATGTCCGTAGAGCTAGCCGGGATCATATCATACCCCCTTTCTTGAAAAGGATTTGTCCTCAAATCCGGAAAATCTGCAACAAAAAGAAACAAGTTAATATCATCATAAACAATAATCTTAAACATCATACCTTGGTATCCAAAAGGATAGAACTTGTAGCCGTAATTCCTAGAACAGCCCTTCATTTGGTTTTCGTCATGGAAACAACTCAAGCTTCTTCGCCAATTTCCTTTAGTTGAGTTTTTTTTTTCGACTCAAATGGCCGTTCCTTGTAAGCTCGATGGTTTCCCTTTCCAAATCTGTTTTTAAGATAAAAATCTCCACGAAGTTTGTTAGTGACAAGAAAATCGAAAATTGGACCAGTTCGGAACATATCCTCGGAGATGGTCGGCGATAATTCTTGGAGTTTCCTTCTAGGTAAAGCTCCACGCTTCGTGTCTTGATAGCTTTGGGAGGTGTTCAACTCCTTTCTCAAGACAACTCTAATTCCAGTCCTTACAAAGAAATGGGTCAAGTAAACTTCTAAGTCCGGTGGCTCCTCTTTTAGACCTGCAATGTTTTCAACACCTTTGGCAAAGAACAAGCGTATTATCACAGTCGTAGAGTCACTATAAACAAGTAGACAAGTTTCATTTCGGACCCCATAATTTTCTTTATCATGTTCCTCTTTTATTTGCGTCCTAAGACAAGAGTTTGGTTCCGAATATTCTTTGAATACACCTAACTTTTTCTTAATAGTTTCTGGAGATGATAAACTCTTACTCACAACCTTGGACTCATGAGAATCAAATTGAGTTAAAGAGTTACTTACCTGAAGAAGGTCCTTGCTGTATTCGGTGCATGTAATTGTCACGGCAAATGGAAGTGATTTTGGAACCAGTTTGACACATGCGACAGCTAGATTGGTTTGCTCATGGGATGGTGTGGTTGGGATGGATGTATCATACCCTATTCTTTGACAAAGTTGTGACCTCAAAATTGTACAATCTGCACCAAGAGAAAGAAGGTTAGCTCTCATTCTTTTTTGCGAGTCTAGATAGTTACCTCGGGTTTGAATTGGTGGCTGAGCGTCGGGTGGTTTCTCTTTGATCACTATGAGGTTGGTGACATCCTCTCTTTGTTTATTGGCAGGAAAACACATCAAGAGCTCTGATTTTGATGGCATGTCATTGCACTTTGTTACTTTCTCCGTTTGCTCCGTTGTTAAGCTCCATGTCGATGTGTTTTCTTTTAGGTCTTTGCGCACATCTAAGGTACCTGCATCTTCCTTGGCACTTAAAGGAAAAATCAAGTGCATTATACTTGAAATTTTAATATTCAAAACAGGTTGTTTGATACTACGAGTGAATGTAGAATTATTCCAGTATCGAACAAACTCGCTAGCTAAACTTACCTTAGTACCATGTAAGATGTTTGGTAACTTTTCAGCTTTGAAGATGGTGAAATCTGATTCACAGGTAGCTCGTGCTGGACATGGTTTAGACATCACACGGTTTTCATAATTAATTTGCTCACACTTGTTATCTCGGAAAGCTTGTGAAGTGGTTGACACCGAATGTGGATTCTTCTCTTTTATGGATCGTTCAGCTTTGTCATTCTCATGCTCCATAGTTTGACCTGAATCAACATCCTTTGACAAGACCAAGTGCATTATACAAGAACTGGAAGTTTCTACACCTTGATTAACTACTTCACTACTTGAGTTTTGTGAGCTCAGTTTTGATCCTAATGAAGTGATATTCAGCTCGTGTTTTTCAGGGCAAGTGGCAGCAAAATTTCCTTTCTTACGAGAGTCATAACAAGTAACTTCCTTGGATTTTGAAAGATTAGAGGACTTACATTGCTTTGGTTCACCGCTTGAGTCAAGTGATGGATTTAGGCTTTGCTTGTGAACTATGACTTGTTCAGTGGCCTTCTTTGGTTGAGATGTTTCCATAGCCACCATCTTCTTACTTATAACGTGGTTGAACACTTCCTTCGGCGGAGGGCTGTAAGTTTCTTTTGATGCTAAACCCCATGGTCCATAATTATGCCACAATAGCTCCTTAAGCAACATGGATTGACTTGTGTCTTGAGTTTGTTCCTGGTCCATTGCTTCTTTTTTGGACATGTGCTCTTTGGCAGGACCTGTTTCAAAACTCTTTGACGAAGACAAGTGTATCAAACTAGAATTGGAAATTTCAAAACTGGATTGAGCTAGACTTTTACTTCCTTTAGAAGGTTTTGGTTCCTGTTCTAGAGATGTGTTTTCCTTCACTTTCCTAGATGGGCATATTATAGCAAAGTGTCCTGTCTTATGACATCTATAACAAGTTAGTTCACTTAGAGTTTTAGAGGACTTACATTGCTTTGTCTTACCGTGGAGTGCAAGTGATGGTGTAGAGATCACCTCTTCACTTAGCTTTTGTTGAGCTGGTTCTGCTAGCACATTCTGGACCTTAACTAGCTCCTTATCCTTTAGTTCTTCTCCATGGCGTCCTAGTTCATTCCCAAAACTGATATGGGATTCAGTTTCTTTGATTTGCGAGTCTCCTTCTTCTTTATTCAAACTCTTGGCATTGTCTAGCACATAATCTGGTGGTTCTGGTTCGAAGTCTTCACCAATATCTTCTTGACATGTTTTGAGTTGAATTTTTTCTACACATATGGGTGGTGACTCCTTCGGAATATTTCTTTGGAATATGTCCTTGCATTCAAATTGTCTTACTCTTTGCTTTAGAATGAGCTGATCTTGTTGAATCTCGTGTGGTGACATTGAAACCAGATGGATCTTGCCTCTTTTGTACTTGAATGAATATCGGTTCTTGTGACCATCATAGATTGCTCGAGACAACTCCTCGAAAAGCCACAACTCGGAAAACACAACAACAATAACTAAAGTTTGAACAAAATAAAACACTTAAAATTCAAAGTCTGGCACCTAAGAAAGAAGAAGAAAGAAATGGGCCAAGGCCCGAACCATGGAGACAAATGGGCAAATGATGGAACAGATCCAAGTGTGAAGTTGAGCCTCGTTAAAAACCTTGTCGCGGAAAACCGGTTGGGACAAAACCATGACGAAGGAAAAGAGCACTTAACCTCACACCTCCATTTATCATCCATCTCGGGTGAGTGACAAAACCAGTGTAGTCTCGCCACAAACAAACCCCGAGTGGTTCTCATGAGATGTGATCAAGGTGGTGATATGATCGGTGAGCTTCTTAGTCCGGGAACGAGTAACGGGTGGCGTGTACTCGTACTTCATGTCTTGAGCTCCATAATCCTCAAGTTCCAGCTCCTTAGCTTCCAATTCTTTAGCTCCAAGCTGCGTATCCTCAAGCTCCATCCGTGCTCCTTGTTCCATGTCCGTAGAGCTAGCCGGGATCATATCACCTCTAGTTAGAACTCAAGAGTTAAGCGTGCTTGGGTTGGAGTAGCACTAGAAAGGTTGACCTATGAGGAAGTGATTGTTGGTACCGTGTGAGTGAGGCCAAACACGGGTTAATGTGGGGATTTGTAGGGATAGTAAAAAGTCTTTCGAGCCTCTAAGATTAATAAACCGACTGTTGGACGAAGGTGGGGCCCACTGGCTTAGAGGGGGCGTGGGGCTCACGGGGCTAGAGAGGACTTGGGAGCGCCTATGGACGGTAGTGGTCAGAGCGTTACAATTGGTATTAGAGCTCTAGGTTATGTCAAATCGGTTCTGACCCGGGAGGCAGTCTTGAAGGCGTTGAGTGCGCAACGAGGACATTGTGATCTGTTAGTGGGGGTGATTGTAACATCCCAGTTTTTGGTATATAGTGCTGCAGAAGGAGAGCTTAAGAGATTTGATTTGACTACCTATGTCACCAAAGTGCACTTATCTTTTCCGTCACTCTTCTAATTAGAACTCCAAAGTCAAGCGTCCTTGGCACGATGAAATGAAAATAATGGAAAAGATGGATCCAATTGTCAACTACTCCTATCAGAAATAGGATTGACTACGGATTCGAGCCATAGCACATGGTTTCATAAAACCGTACGATTCTCTGGGCGCAGCGGATGCGTGGAGGGCCCATAACCCACAGGTCCCAGGATCGAAACCTGGCTCTGATACCAATAGCTTTAAGGATCGGAAAATGACTAAAGATTTTTATTACTGAATGAAACTTACAATGATAAGGTTTGAAAATATAATTTGAAACTTAAAAGCTTGAAAATCCAAATAGAACTTAAGACTTAAAAATTTTCAAAGATTTAGAGAGGGGGAAGTTGATTGCTGAAATTGCTCTGCCCTTCCAATGAATCCCTAAGTGGGTATTTAAGGATGAGTGGAGCAAATCTTGAATTATGATTCTTGTCATCTTTTCTTTTTATGTTTAATTTTGATTGGAGGATGTCTTAACTTCATTGCGCGAGATTTGTGTCTTCTTTTTCTTTTCCGTATTTAATCTTGATTGGAGAACATCTTGACTTATTGTGTGGGTGAGACAATGCTGAGTCGGAGTTGTCGAACTCTTTTGTTTTAGAGTCTTGATTGGTGCTGACAACAATTGGTGGGGCCCAATAGTTTATATGATTTAATTAGATTCCTTGTATATAATACAGTAAATATAAGCAAACTGTAAAATACAGGAGATATATTGTATTAATACTCTATAACACTATATATATATGTAAACTGTATATAGTAGATTAATTATACACAAACATTATTTATACTATATAAAACTTTATTTTTAACTCTTATATATATATATTTTCAAGTTTATATTTCAAATGGATCTTTGCCTAATGGGCCTCCAAATGGATCAGATTCTTGGGTTGGTTGAATAATTTCACCCTTTTCGTCTTCTGAAAATGACATGAGATCCCTGATTAATTGCTTAAGTGTTTCTTTGCTTGTTCTTTTTTTCTTCGAGCTTGTTGATGAAGATATGGATACTGGGTTTTTTTGAGTAGTTGAGGCTGGTTGATTAGGATGCTGAAGCCCATGTTATTCAGCAATTGTCAAAGGTAGTGACCTTGACACAGTCTTGATCGCTTGGGTAAGGTACTTATTGGTTTGAAGCCACTTTTCTTGATTAACTAAAGAGCATCGGTCTTGATTATATTTATCCCACCATTTTACTCTGAATTCATGAGTTAAAGAGTAAGACATCTTGGGTATCGAAGTAGTAAGATTGAAATGCCAAGAGATAATCCAAGGAATTCCCATGTCGATATGGAAACAGATTTGAGTAAGGGTTTCAATTGATTGGTTAGAGATGTTTTCTGAATAATAAGGGAAGGCAGTTTTTGTGATAAAGGTTGGATAGATTTGATCAATGGGGCCGAACCAATGCCACCATTCATAAAACCATCCAGGGAATTTCTTGGGGCAATTGATATCAAAGGTGAAGAACCACGAATGGTTGTATGGTCTAAGGTAGAAGGTGTTGAATAGAGCATTATGATAGTCCATATAGGTAAATCCTGGTAAATGTTAACCTTGAGTAGTGAAAGGTTTTAATGTGTGATGATGGATGAATCCTAAGACTTGTATACTGCAAATTTGGTGAATTTTGTAGGTTGAATAGGATATGGTGTTTGGGTTCTTTTTATCTGGATAATGGGTTACGTCTATGGATTTAGTATCAACAAGGATGAATTCAAAGAAGGTTCTATCCTTGGTGACATTGTTTGTTACCCATGGACTGGTTTCATAGAATAATCGATGGGTAAAGGCTTGTAACTATTTTAGAGGAACTGTTTTAGTATAGGATGTTGCCATGAGGTGTTGGAGTTGTGGTTTAAGGATATAAGCTGATTTTTTGTTTGCTGGTTGCTGAGATGATGAAGGTTGTGGACTATTTTGGCTACCTGCTACAGCTTTTGAATAGGAAAGTGGGGGGGGGGAAATCGGTGAGAACCGAGAATTTGTTTGGAGTATATGGGACTGGATTTTTCCCTTTCATAGATGGTTGAGTCTTGATATAGTCATAGACTTCTTTTTCTTGTAGTCAGTCTGTGTATCACTCATTTTGAATATCTAATTTTCCCTGTAAATACTCACGTGTTAGAAAATCAGGTAAACTATTATTCTCTCCTTTTATATGTTCAATATCAAAATCAAAAACAGACAAGATAGCTTGCCATCTTGCAAAAATTTGTTTAGAAACAAGGTTTTTGACATCTTTTTGTAAAATGTCTTTGGCTGATTTGTAATCGACCCAAAGTAAAAATCTTTTGTTTATTAAATCATCTTGAAATTTTGAAACGTAATTTACAATAGATAAAACTTCTTTTTTTACCGTAGAGTAATTTTTTTGGGGTCCTAGCCAAACGCCTGAGTGGAAACGTACTATGGACACATGATTATTCCCATGGAGGGTTTGTTTAAGAATACCTCCATAACCTAATTCTGAGGCATCTGTTTCTACAATCAAAACAGCCTCGGTGTAATGACCCGTATCCGGACTAGAAACCGGTACTGGAAAATATTTCCCAAATTTATCAAAGGCTGGATAAAAGAGCTCAAGGAAAAGATGAAAGGATAAGCCAATAAGACAAAGGAGAATTGGTGACCAAGTTAAAGGACAAACTTGGTCACCAAGTTCAATCGTATGGCTAAAGAATGAAGAAGATTATCAAAGAAGCTGCAAGGAGAATTGTATCGAAGAAGCTAAAGGAGTGTTGTGTCAACGAAGCTAACCAAGAAGCTTGATGGACAAGGCGAATTGGAGGAGTATTGAAGAAACTTGTTATGATACTTGGTAACCAAGCCGTAGTATCTTGTCAAGGAAGACAAGTAATTTCATAAGCAAAAATATGAAATTCACCAAAAAAGGAAGATGGAGAAGCTAGTAAAATTACCTTGGAAATTTTACAAAAAGGAGAAGAAGATTTTTGGAAGGTACTATTCATCACCGGAAAGTACTACTCATCACGGAGTTACTGTTCATCACAGAGTTACTGTTCACTAAGTACCATTTTCAAGTAGTTTCGTGGCAAAGGAGAATGGATTGAGTACTATTCGGACACTGTTCCAAAACACTATTCTGCAACACTATTTAAACCCGAGACTCGTGTTAAGCACGAGTGAAGAAGCATTGGTGCATGATCGCAATGTGGCATCGTAATGGGGCCAGAAGCTGTGCATGATCGAGGAGTGAGGAAGAAGACACAAGAAGGGGCCGCGGAGCTTGCATGATCGCATGGTGTCATTGGAGTCTTGTTATACTCGATAATTGCATGTGATTGGAGATGTGTAGTAGTTGCATGGACGAAAGGTGGCACACTGAGGAGCCGGAGGCTACACATGATCGCCACACACCACCAGACTCGTCCAAGAGAAGATACATCACGTGGAAACTTGGAGAAGAAGACGAAACTGCATGATCGCCAAGTCTTGCACCCCATGGATCTCCCAAGTGCCTATAAAACCAAGACCAACCTTCATTGTTTCCTCCACATTTTCAGAAGCTATTTATCTCACCAAAAATGCCAAGGAGTTCTCTCATCTCTCTCATTATCTCAGAAGAACATCAAGGAGAAATCGAAGGGGATTAAGAAGAAGAAGTAGAAGAAGCCGTTGTGATCCCATCCGAAGCTGATCAAAGAAGAAGATCCATTCGTGAAGATTCAAGTCGGAGAAAAAGAAGAAGAATCTAAACAAAAACTGATCTAAAGAAGAAGAAGGAAGGAGCCATAGTGAAGCTGATTTAAAGAAGAAGATAATCGATCCATGGTGATCCCAAACCGAAGCTGATCAAAGAAGAAGAATTTGAAAAGGTCAATCCGTAAAGATCTTTTCAAAGGAGAAGAAGAAGCCGTAAAGTTCAAAGCCAAAGAAGAAGAATAAGAGAAGCCACATTCATGATGTAACCATAAAGATCTAAAAAAGAAGAAGTTGAGAAGATCAATCCGTAAAGATCTATCAAAGGAGAAAAAGGAGACGTGAAGATCAAAACCGAAGAAGAAGAAGAAGAAGAAGAAGAAGAAAAGATTCAAGCCATGATCTTTAAAGATCAAACTTCAAAATTCATGATGATCCATCTGAGGTTAATCAAGCAAAAATCAAAGATGAACTGTGAAGAGGAGAGCCGAGTTGTTAGCCGAGTTCATGAAATTTAAAGGTCATTATCAAGATCTTTCAAACCAAGTTTCTCAGAAGATTCAAGTCCTAAGAAGATCCGTGAAACCACCAAGTCCGAGTAGTTTCTACATCAAGTTCGAGAAGAAGAAGTGCATGTTTGACTTAGTCCTAGTCTACAAGTCGTCCCTTACCCTTAAACCAGGCCGTCAGCTCGATCCATAGCAAGTGAGGTGTGATCGTGATAGTGGAGCAAGTAGCAGCACCTGATTCTCAAAATTCTCAAACCGTGTCCGGGCATCCAGTCGGCCATTCTTCACGAGTAGTGTAAGTGCTGGGTATTTTTGTTTGTTGCATAAATGCATGGGTATTATTTATGTTTTATTGCGTGATTTTTGGTATTTATTGCATTATTTTTGTGGGGCTCCTTAAGTGCTTTCGGGCATTGAGCGAACCTATTGATTGGTAGATTAGCTTAGTTTAGGAGTAGTTTAGGTTTAGGTGGCCGATGTTTATTTAATTCTAGGTGCGTTCATTATTCATTTGGTTTTAGAGAGTCTAGGTTAGTTTAGGGGTAGTTTTGGGGTTTAGTTTTGGATTTTTAGATGGCCGGTGAATGACTAACTTTTTCAAAATTAGTTATTCATGTCGGTTTTAGAGAGTCTTGTGTTTAGGATTGGTAGATTAGGATTAGGGGGCCGGGTGTGGAACCTCTTGTGATCTTCGGATTTCTTGAGAGGAAGTTGAAGCATGCCGAAGATACGTGGTATCTGACTGGAGGTTATCACGTATAGCTGCCGGGTATGCAAACCCATGGAATGAGAGTGTGTCCATGGGAACTACATACTATAATATACGAAGGAGGAACCAGTGAGTTGTCACGTATTTATGCCGATACCAAGTCTAGTGCCTAGGTCGACCTGTGAGTCTCTGGCTGAAAGGTGGTCGAGGAGGTGATGTTAGACGTACACCGACTTCTGTATGATTTCCTACAACGTAATGGAGTGTGGAGTTTAGGTTTAGGTTAGATAGATTCTTAGGTTTAGGTTTAGATAGAGTCGTAAGTTTAGGTTTAGGTTAGGTTGTTTGATTGTCGTGTCTCTCGAGAATAGCTCGGGAGATTCTTGTGTGTAGATTTTTTGAGTCGTGTCTCCTGGGATTTAGCTCAGAACGCTCTGTGGCTTGTCCGGCTGTAGAGCAGTATGGGGGCGCTACACTCGGGGTGTGGTATAACTAGACATGGTAGGGTTTTAATCTTCTGTTTTATTTCTTGGACTAATTTACTGTGTAACTATGACCAAGGAATTGGATTTTTTTGCAGCCTTTGAAAAAGGGGTTGGATGGTTTTTCTAATGTTTGGAAGAATATCAGAAATGTAGTTTAAACATCCTAAAAATCTATGTAATTGTTGCTTATCTTTGATTTCATTTGAAAATCTATTACCAAACTCAATCGTTCTTCATATAGGAGTAATTGTTCCTTGATATATATTGTGGCCAGGAAATCTTATATTTGTTTGTCCTAATTACATTTTCTTGGATGATAAAACTAATCCATGCTTTTTAATTATATTTAAAAATGTATAAAGATGTTTTATATGTTGATCTATACAGTTTCTTGGATGATTAAAAATTTCTTTAGTTTTTGTACGTGATAAAAATTTGAATTGTAATTTTACACCTACAACCTTAGTTGTAATACCTGTTTGAGTAACTTTAAACTGATAGATTTGAGTAAAGAATGGTGTTCCTAAAATTACTTCTTGAGTTAAAACTTTTACTAAAATAAATTAATTTTTAAAATAATATCCATTGTTACAAATTCTTGTATAAGATAATTTATAATTAACTTTTAAGTTACTATGATATGATCATGTAATCATCCGAGAAGACCCGTGTGCCTTGTTCAGCACAAACGAAGTCTATGATCAACTTTTCTATCCCATCGACCACCTGGAGTACATTCTCACCTCATCTAGAGCACACCTCGAAGTTGAATCACTCCAATCCGAGTTCAGGTGAAGAAGTTATTCAACTTCCAAGTCAAGTGACTCCCAGCTTACACGATTCAGACATACGTGCGTTTAATAATTATTTCCAACCAAACCAGAAGGAATCAAGCTATGAAAAAAATTATTCTGGAATCTTGATTCATCATAGAATCTGGGAAACTTGTATTCACCACAACGCTGGTTCAGACTTGGGAGATATGAATTTTACAAATCAATGGATCTGCTTCAGGCCCTATTGCGCGACTGAGCCAAAGATTATGATTCACAGACCAACTAAGGTACGATCTCGATGTAAAACCAATTGGATAATCTTACTGAAGCTCTTAGGTTTCCAACAAGCCCAAGAAGAGAAGAAATGTATATCGGACCACAAAGTTATTGCTTATTTCCCTAAATGGGTCAACCTGGTGCTGTACTTGAAGAACTCCAAGTCCAGTCCATTTAAGAGCTTACAAAATCATGTTTGGCATCCTGGAACATCTACTAAGCCCAAGAGGAGATTTCTTGGCCCAATTAATAAGTCTATCTCGTGGAGATTACCATCAAGAAGCTCAAGAGATATTTTTCATTCTTGTTTTAAGACCTTTTAGTTTATTTCAGCAATTAATATTGCTTTGATATTTTCTAGACTTTCTTTTTGCTATTTAAGCATGTTGAGTGATATGTCAGTATTTTACATGATTTATACATACATTTTCCTTTATATTTGCTTAGTTTCACCTTGAGTTCACAGCATTTCTAGTCCAATTTCATATGTTTTTGCACTTAGGAGAATTTGCACTAGCATTTGCATACATGTTACATTTTGGAGCTAAAACAGGTACAACTTGGAGCATGGATGCTATGACAGCTCGAGTCCCACTCAAGCCCATGCTCACCACGCCACTCGAGCCCGCGCTTGCCGCTCCACTCGAGACCCCACTCGAGCCCGCGCTTGCCACCCCACTCGAGATCCCACTCGAGCCCTGCCATGCGACGCTCTCTGCTCGAGCCCACCTCCATTCGAGTCCACACTCGACATCGCATTCCCGACTCGACCTCAGCCCCACCATAATCTACTCGATGCTGCACTCAACGTTACCACTCGACGCTGGCACTCGAGTCCCCACTCCACTCAACACACTCGACACCACTCAACCAGACTTGGTCGAGCTGCACCATCCGCGAAGACTTAGCTATTTTTCTTTGTCTTTTTCTGTTTGAGGGTTTTCCGTATTTTACTATAAATACCACTGTTAGGTATTATCCAGCGGATATGTCTTTTATTTTTAAGATTTTTCTCTGCCTCCAAACCTTGTTCTTGGTGTTCTTCATTTTGTAATTCAGATCTCTCTTAATCTAGTATTTAGTTTGCTTTGATTCTTTGCAGTCTTACTATTCTCTTCCTAATCTATCTTTCTAAACTATTTTCAATGAATTCTGAGATGTTTGATTTTTCTGGGTTTTTGTTCTTGATGATGATGATTGGTGTTCTTGAGTAGTGATTTAGGGTTTCTGAGGATGAGTTAGATTTGTGTAGGGTTCTTGGTCTCCTTAGATGTTTGAGCTTTAAATTGCATAGATCTCTTATGGATTAGGTGTTCTTGATGCTTAGTTAGCCAAGACATTGGTAATTATGATCTCAAGCATTTCCCACTCATACGGTGTTGATGAGATGCTTGAACCAACTAATACCAGAGATTCATAGCTTTAACCCATGGCTTAAGAGGTTCTAGCTGTATTTTAACATTAATGAATTGGTTCTTAATGCTTGCCTATATTATGTTTCATTGATATCTGCTCTAAGTTTCCTTGTATCTTTGGCTAGGTATTGAGATTAGGAAGTGGTATAGGCTTGTTGGTGTTTGTCACGAGAATGGAGTCACCTTACCTTGATGTTCATTGTCTAGAGATAGCTTCTGTGAAGTTTTGTTAAGCACCTAGGAGAGACCAAGGAGAATCACATTTCGACCCCCATCTTTAGACCCCTATTTACATCTTCTTGCTTTATCATCTTGTCCTAAGTCATTTACTTGTTTAATTGCACTTTGCCTTTCATCTCTCTCAACTCGTTCTTGAACCCGAGCGCATAGTTGTTCGTAGTTTTTAGGCTCCACTCGATCTCATTGACTCGTTCAGAGTGGTCGAGTGCACCTTTTTGTCATTTTTTCTGCATAGACTCGATCACTTGACTCGGTTTAGGACTTGAGTCAAGCACCCATCTTACTGCATTTCGTTTTTATTTCACTTAGGTTGTTAGATAAACATTTCCTTTCTATCTGGCTTGACTTAGTTGTATCTGATCACGTCTTGATTGCTAGCATCACACCCATTTGGATTGACACCTTAGTATTACAATGACAATGCTAGGGAATTGATACATCCTTCTGCATACACATACATTAGTTACATTGTTTTTACTTGGGGATTGCATAACTGACAAGGGATTTACATCCAGTAGGACAAGTTCCTACTGCTAGATTTCCCTTGCCCACAGAAGTAGTCCCTGAATAAAAACACTAATATTAATTTGGCGCCGTTGCCAATTGGGTGCTTGTTTGTTCAATTAGGATTTCAGATCTTTTAAGATCAAGTTCTTTTCCACCTTACTTGGATACTTACCTAGTGTTCCCTTCTTTGTCTTTGTATCTCAGGTACCTGTAAGCGCAAACAGTTCTAGCTTCACCTGTATGCAAACTCGATCACAAGGAAACCAGAACCTCCTACCTTTCATTGATAACGTTAATCGGACTAAGTTACTTCGTCAGCTCCGTGAGCAAGCAGAGTGGATCAGAGTAGCACAACAAAACACAATGGGAGAAGAACCTCAGAGGAGGCCAAGATTGATTGGAGCAGGAGATGCTCCTAACACTCACACTCAGAGGCAAGGGATTGTACCCCCTACAATCCAAAATAACAACTTTGAAATCAAGAGTGGCTTGATAGCTATGGTGCAAGGCAACAAATTCCATGGGTTGCCTATGGAAGATCCCCTTGATCACTTGGACGAGTTTGATAGGCTCTGCAGCCTCACAAAGATCAATGGAGTCAGTGAAGATGGCTTCAAGCTGAGACTTTTTCCCTTCTCTCTTGGTGACAAAGCTCATCTGTGGGAGAAGAATTTACCTCATGGCTCCATCACCTCCTGGGATGACTGCGAGAAAACTTTCCTTGCCAAGTTTTTCTCCAATGCTCGAACAGCTAGACTTCGGAACGAAATATCCAGCTTTGCCCAGAAAAATGGGGAAACCTTCTGTGAAGCCTGGGAAAGATTCAAAGGCTACACCACTCGATGTCCTCACCATGGCTTCAGTAATGAATCTCTACTCAGCACCCTTTATAGAGGAGTTCTCCCAAGGATAAGAATGCTTTTGGATACAGCAAGCAATGGTAACTTCCTCAACAAGGAGGTTGATGAAGGTTGGGAACTTGTTGAGAACCTTGCTCAATCAGATGGGAACTACAATGAGGATTACGACCGCAGCATGAGAAAAAGTGTTGATTCTGATGAAAAGACTAAGAAGGATCTCAAAGCTTTGAATGAGAAGTTGGATATCCTTCTCGGCCAGCAGAAGCACGTTCATTTTGCAAGTGAAGAAGAAATCTTTCAAGTTCAAGATGGGGAGGGTGATCAAATGGAAGAAGTCAGCTATGTTCAGAACTAAGGTAGCTACAACAAGGGCTTTATCAACTACAAGAACAATTCCAACTTGTCTTATAGAAGCACCAATGTCGCCAACCCGCAAGACCAAGTCTATCCTCAACAACAACAGAACCAAAACAAGCCTTTTGTCCCTTACAGTCAAACTCAAGGTTTTGTTCCTAAGCAAAATTTCCAGCATAGCTACCAACAGCAAGGCGTAATGGGTACCCCACCTGGTTTTGCACCGCAGCAAGCTCAACCCTCTATTACCCCAGACCAGGACCTACGGGCCATGATGCAGCAGCTACTCCAAGGGCAAGCGACCGGTACAATGGAAACCACATAGAAGCTTGCTGAAATGAAAAACTAGATGGATTACTCCTACAATGATCTCAATAGCAAGATTGAAACACTGCACTCCAAAATTAAATTCATGGAGAACAATACCGCATCCACTTCGTCCACAAAGCTTATTGGACAGCTGCCAGAAAAAGCAATCCAAAACCCTAAGAACTTTGCTCCCATCAATGCCATCACCCTAAGGAGTGGAAGAGAGCTACCTGCAAGGGAAGGATCAACGCCCATCACTGCAGATAGCGAAGACCAAGAGGGGGAGGATTTTTGCCAAGAAGAAAAACAAGCTGAAAAGACAAACTTGCACTTGTCTGGCCAACTCGACACACCAACTCGACCTCCCAGTCGAGTCCAGCCTTCCCCAGTTGAAAAAGCTGCAGCTGCGAAGGAGAAGAAAGCACCATTTGTTCCACCTCCTTACAAACCTAAACTCCCCTTCCCAGGAAGATTCAAGAAGGACAGATTGGAGAAGTACAAAGCTATCTTCGACAAGCATATTAAAGAAATTGAAGTCAAGATGCCCATACTAGACGCATTAGCACATCTACCTCAATCTCATAAGTGGATAAAAGATGCAATTGTGGAAAGGATCCAAGAAGTGCAAAGAATGGTAGTAGTGAGTCATGAGTGTAGCGCTATCATACAAAGGAAGGTTGTCAAGCTAAATGACCCAGGTTGTTTCATATTGCCATGCTCTCTAGGTCTATTGACCTTTAAAAATTATCTTTCCGACTTAGGAGCATCCATTAGCCTCATGCCACTTTCAGTAGCTAAGAGGTTGGGTTTCAGCAAGTTCAAAGCCACCAACATTTCTCTTGTCTTGGCTGATAGGTCCGTAAGGATACCGCATGGCATGTTAGAAGACTTGCCTCTCAGAATTGGAGCTATAGAGATCCCCACTGACTTTGTGGTGTTAGAGATGGATGAAGAGCCAAGAGATCCCTTGATCTTAGGAAGACCCCTTCTTGCCACCGCTGGAGCTCTCATTGACGTCAAGAATGGAAAAATTGAACTCAATATGGGAAAAAAATCTCAAGATGCATTTTGACATCAAAGACACAATGAAGAAGCCTACGATAGAGGGTCAACTCTTTTGGATTGAAGAAATGGATCAGCTTGCAGACCAGTTACTTGAAGAGTTTAATGAAGAAGATTATCTCCAGACAGCTTTGACCAAGGATGGTAAAGATGGCTACTTACACAAGGAAACCTTGGGCTATGAGATAATGTTAGACTCATACAAGGAAATTGAAGGTGCAGAAGTCTTTGAAATTCTGGTTGAGCTAAATGGAGAGGGCATCGCATCAATTGAGGTTGAAACTGGCAAAACTCAGCACTTAAGTTTGAGCAGCAGCTCAAGACCGACCCCGTCGGATCCAGACAGTGCAAGCTCGACCCAAGAACTCGACATACAGCTCGAGTCCACTCACTCGGATGACTGGTCAGAACTTAGAGCACCTAAAGTTGAGCTCAAACCACTTCCAGCAGGGCTAAGGTACGCTTTTCTTGGTCCTAACTCAACTTACCCTGTCATAGTAAATGAGAAACTTAGTGATGATGAATTGCATTTGCTGATAACTGAATTGAGAAAGTATAGGAGAGCAATTGGGTATTCTCTTGATGATATTAAAGGCATTTCACCAAGTTTATGCACTCATAGGATTCATCTTGAAAATGAGTCATACTCTAGTATTAAGAAGGAAATTCTTAAGTTGTTAGATGCTGGAAATATCTACCCTATCTCTGATAGTACGTGGATATCTCCAGTGCATTGCGTTCCTAAGAAAGGTGGTATAACAGTAGTAAGGAATGACAAAGATGAGCTTATACCCACTAGGACAATAACTGGTCATAGGATGTGTATAGACTATAGGAAGTTAAATGCAGCATCTAGAAAAGATCACTTTCCTTTGCCATTTATTGATCAAATGCTAGAGAGGCTTGCAAACCACCCTTACTACTGTTTCTTAGATGGATATAGTGGGTTCTTTCAGATCCCAATACATCCAAATGACCAAGAAAAAACCACCTTTACTTGCCCATACAGAACTTTTGCTTACAGAAGAATGCCTTTCGGTTTATGCAATGCACCTGCAACGTTTCAGAGGTGTATAACCTCTATCTTTTCAGATTTGATAGAGGAGATGGTGGAAGTCTTCATGGATGATTTTTCCGTGTATGGCTCCTCCTTCTCCTCCTGTTTGTTGAATTTGTGCAGGGTGCTCACTAGATGTGAGGAGACAAATCTGGTCATGAACTGGGAGAAATACAATTTTATGGTCAGAGAAGGGATTGTCTTGGGGCACAAGATTTCTGAGAATGAAATAGAGGTAGATAAGGCCAAGGTATATGTGATGATGCAGCTACAACCACCTAAGAACGTCAAGGACATCAGGAGTTTCCTTGGACATGCTGGGTTCTGCAGGCGGTTCATTAAGGATTTCTCTAAAATAGCTAGACCACTCACTAGGCTACTTTGCAAGGAGCAAGAGTTCAACTTTGATTCTGAGTGCTTGAAGGCTTTCCAACTGATAAAGGGAGCATTGATCTCATCCCAATAGTCCAAGCTCCGAATTGGGACCACTCTTTCGAAATCATGTGGGATGCTTCAGACTATGCAGTTGGAGCAGTTTTGGGTCAGAGAATAGAAAAGAAGCTTAATGTGATCTACTATGCAAGCAGGACCTTAGATGAAGCTCAAGGGAGATATGCTACCACGGAAAAGGAGTTGCTTGCTGTAGTCTTCGCTTTTGAAAAATTCAGAAGCTACTTGGTAGGATCAAAGGTAACAGTCTACACTGATCACGCCGCATTAAGACACATTTATGCCAAGAAAGACACCAAACCCAGGTTACTGAGATGGATCCTTCTACTCCAAGAATTTGACATGGAGATAGTTGACAAGAAGGGGGTCGAAAATGGGGTAGCTGATCACTTATCCAGGATGAGGATTGAAGATCCGTTGCCAATCGATGATTCCATGCCAGAAGAACAGTTGATGTTAGTCAAGACCTTCGAAGGGACCCAGCGCACCAGAGCAGACTTCAAGGAAATCCTGGCAATAGCAGAAGAGAAGTTGCCATGGTTTGCAGACCTAGCTAACTACTTAGTAAGTGGTGAGATTCCTAGCGGTCTTGATACATACAACAGGAAAAAGTTTTTCAGAAACATCAACCATTACTACTGGGATGAACCGTATCTCTACAAGAAAGGTTCAGATGGCTTATTTAGAAGATGCATAGCAGAGGAAGAAGTCAGAGGAGTGCTAGAACATTGCCATGGTTCCGCATATGGAGGCCATTTTGCTACATTCAAGACAGTGCAGAAAATACTCCAAGCTGGTCTTTGGTGGCCGAGCATGTTCAAATAAGCACACACTTTCATATCCAAGTGTGATCCATGCCAAAGGATGGGGAACATAGGCAAAAGAAACGAGATGCCTCAGAACCCTATCCTTGAAGTTGAAATTTTTAACGTTTGGGGTATTGACTTCATGGGACCCTTCAACCCACCTTCTTATGGGAATAGCTACATATTGGTTGCTGTATACTACGTCTCAAATGGGTAGAAGCCATAGCTAGTCCCACTAACGATGCAAAGGTGGTGCTGAAGATGTTCAACACTATCATCTTTCCTAGATTTGGAGTTCCCAGAGTCGTGATCAGCGATGGAGGGTCTCACTTCATCAACAAAGTCTTTGAGAATCTACTAAGGAAGCATGGAGTAAAGCATAAGGTGGCAACACCTTACCATCCTCAAACCAGTGGCCAGGTTGAAGTCTCCAAACATGCAGATCAATGCTATCCTAGCAAGGGTAGTAGGCGTTTCTAGAAGAGATTGGTCAACCAAACTTGATGAAGCTCTATGGGCTTACAGAACTGCTTTTAAGACTCCAATTGGACGGACTCCATTTCAGCTGCTGTATGGAAAGGCCTGTCACCTACCTGTTGAAATCGAGTACCAAGCATTATGGGCAACAAAGCTCCTAAATCTTGACATCAAGACAGCTCAAGAGAAGAGAGTGGTGGACCTACATGAGCTGGAGGAAATCAGACTTGAAGCCTATGAAAGCTCAAAAGTGTATAAGGAGAGAACTAAGGCTTTCCATGACAAGAAAATTTTGCGCAGAGACTTCAAGGCTGGAGATCAAGTTCTCCTATTTAACTCAAGACTTAAGCTCTTTCCTGGAAAAACTGAAGTCTAGGTGGTCCGGACCATTTGACATTAAGGAAGTGTTACCATATGGAGCTGTCACCCTGCTTACTAAGGATGGTAAAGAATTTACAGTGAATGGACATAGGCTTAAACCCTACATGGCTGACTACATACCAGAGGGGACCTCAGTTCCCCTTGATGAGCCGCTCAAATCCTAAAAAGAAAGGAAGTCAAGCATAGTGACTTTAAACAAGCTCACTTGGGAGGAAGTCCCATGTCTATATTTGTAAATATTTTTTTTTAAAATTTTTTGTTTTTGCTAATGTCTCAGAAGCATGGGGTGCAGAAGAAATTGATCAGAAAGGTAACAGATGGGGTAAAGGAAACAGTGTCTCAGACGCTCGAGTCCAACACCGCATCGAGTCCAACACCGCGTCGAGCCCGACACTACACCCACACCGGTTTACTCACTTTATCTCTTCACTCACCACTCATCACTTCACTCACCTGTCGCGCAATCTGCCTCGCTAAACTCCAAGCTCATCTCTCACTCAATCGGATCCATCGTCTCTCTAGCTCGATCCGTCTCGTCCTTCACTCGAGTCGAATCACTCGATCTGCCTCGACCTTCACTCGAGTTGAGCAACTCGCCGTCTCCCACCTCGAGCTCACTATCTCTCGCCTCCTCGAGCCCTCGCTTCTCTCCATCAACGTTGGTCTCCCATTCGAGCTTTTTCACTTCGTATCTCTTGCAGCCTCGAGTCCGATTTATCACAACTCGTCATCGTCTCTCGCCACACGATCGTTTTTCACTTGAGTTCACTATCAATCGCCGCCTCGAGCTACTCGATCCGCCACCACTCGAGGCAGTCTTTCTCACATGGTCTCTCGCTCGAATCGGTATCTCAACCGATCTGTTTTCGCGTAACTCGCTCTCGTCGCCTCGAGCCCTACTCGAGCTCCCTTGCCACTCGATCCATCCTTCACTTAAGCCGAATCCGCGTCTCTCACTCAATCCGAAAGCATCTCTCTCATTGTCTCTCACAACTTGCCGCCACCGCCGTAGTCACTCGAGCTCCCACTCGACCCAACTCGCCATCTCCCGCCTCGAACTCTCTCACCTTCACTCAAGCTTTCTCACCCTCGAGCTCAACTAGCTTTCACTCTCGAGCTCAACTCGCTCTCGCCACCTCAAGTTCCGCTTCGATCCGAGCCACTCAAGCTATGTCTAATGATGTCTCTGTATTTTAGCATGTTTTAGCATGCATTTATCATCATTTAGGACTAGATTCATAATATGTTTCACCCCATTTTCAAGAAAAGATCATTTTCCTTTGCCATTTATTGATCAAATGTTAGAAAGACTTGCAAACCACCCTTACTACTGTTTCTTAGATGGATATAGTGGGTTCTTTCAGATCCCAATACATCCAAATAACCAAGAAAAAACCACCTTCACTTGCCCATATGGCACCTTTGCTTACAGAAGAATGCCTTTCGGTTTATGCAATGCACCTGCAACGTTTCAGAGGTGTATGACCTCCATCTTTTCGGATTTAATAGAGGAGATGGTGGAAGTCTTCATGGATGATTTTTCTGTGTATGGCTCCTCATTCTCCTCTTGTTTGTTGAACTTGTGCAGGGTGCTTACCAGGTGTGAAGAGACAAATCTGGTCTTGAATTGGGAGAAGTGTCATTTTATGGTCAGAGAAGGGATTATCTTAGGGCACAAGATTTATGAGAAAGGCATTGAGGTAGACAAAGCCAAAATTGATGTAATGATGCAGTTGCAACCACCTAAGAACGTCAAGGATATCAGGAGTTTCCTTGGTTACGCTGGCTTCTACAGAAGATTCATCAAAGATTTCTCAAAAATAGCCAGACCACTCACCAGGTTACTGTGCAAGGAGCAAGAGTTCGTCTTTGACTCTGAGTGTTTGAAAGCTTTCCAGTTGACAAAGGAAGCGTTGATCTCAGCCCCAATAGTCCAAGCTCCGAATTGGGACTATCCGTTTGAAATCATGTGCGACGCATCAGACTATGCCGTTGGAGCAGTGTTAGATCAGAAAATAGATAAAAATTTGCACGTGATTTACTATGCGAGCAGAACTTTAGATGAAGCTTAAGGGAGATATGCTACCACGGAGAAGGAATTGCTTGCAGTAGTTTTTGCCTTTGAAAAGTTCAGAAGCTACCTGGTGGGATCAAAGGTGGTAGTCTACACGGATCATGCAGCTTTGAGACACATCTACGCAAAGAAAGACACCAAACCCAGGTTGCTAAGATGGATTCTATTACTGCAAGAATTTGACATGGAGATAGTTGATAAGAAAGGAATAGAAAATGGGGTAGCTGATCACCTATCCCGGATGAGGATTAAAGACCCATTGCCAATCGACGACTCCATGCCAGAAGAACAGCTGATGTTAGTCCAGACCTTCGAAAATACCCATTGCGAAAGGGCTGATCTAAAAAAGGTCCAGGCACTAGCGAAAGAGAAATCACCATGGTTTTCGGATTTAGCTAACTACTTAGTGAGCGGTGAAATTCCTAGCAGTCTCGATGCATACAACAAGAAGAAAATTTTCAGAGACGTCAACCATTACTACTGGGATGAACCATATCTCTACAAGAAAGGATTAGACGGTTTGTTTAGAAGGTGTATAGCTGAGGAAGAAGTCAGAGGAGTGCTAGAACATTGCCATGGTTCCATATATGAAGGCCATTTTGCCACTTTCAAGACTTTGCAGAAGATACTCCAGGCTGGTCTATGGTGGCCAACCATGTTTAAGGATGCCCAAAATTTCTTACCAAGTGTGATCCATGCCAAAGGATAGGGAACATAGGCAGGAGAAATGAGATGCCCCAGAACCCTATCCTCGAAGTTGAAGTATTTGATGTATGGGGCATTGATTTTATGGGACCTTTCAACCCACCATCCTTTGGGAATAGTTACATATTGGTTGCTGTAGACTATGTCTCAAAATGGGTTGAAGCCATACCCAGTCCCACCAACGATGCAAAAGTGGTGTTCAAGATGTTCAAAACCATTATTTTCCCCAGGTTTGGAGTCCCGAGGGTCGTTATCAGTGATGGTGGTTCTCATTTTATTAACAAGGTTTTTGAGAATCTCTTAAGAAAGCATGAGGTGAAGCATAAGGTGGCGACACCTTACCATCCTCAGACAAGCGGCCAAGTTGAAGTCTCTAATAGGCAAATCAAGGCCATCCTGGCACGGGTAGTAGGCGCATCAAGGAGAGATTGGTCGATTAAACTTGACGATGCTCTATGGGCTTATAGAACCGCTTACAAGACTCCAATTGGGAGGACCCCGTTTCAGCTGCTGTACAGAAAGGCTTGTCACCTGCCCGTAGAGGTTGAGTACAAAGCGCTCTGGGCAACAAAGCTTCTGAATCTCGATATCAGAACAGCTCAAGAAAAAAGAGCTATGGACTTGCACGAGCTGGAAGAAATCAGACTTGAAGCCTATGAAAGTTTGAAGGTATATAAGGAAAGGACTAAGGCCTTTCCCGATAAAAAGATTCTGCGCAAAAATTTCAAAGCCGGAGATCAGGTCTTGCTCTTCAACTCGAGACTGAAACTTTTTCCAGGAAAACTGAAATCAAAGTGGTCCGGACCATTTAGCATCAAGGAGGTGTTACCATATGGAGCTGTCACCTTGTTTGCTAAAGAGGGTAACGAATTTACAGTGAATGGGCAGCGGCTCAAACCTTACATGGCGGACTACATTCCAGAAGGGACTACAATTCTTCTGGATGAGCCAATAAATACCTAAAAACCAGGAAGTCCCAAGTTTATCCTTGTAAATATTCTTTATTTCTATTTTCGTGATTTTCGTAGTTTTTCTTAAAATGGTTCTACCGAAAGTCTCAGGTGCAGGAAAACGTTCGAGCAAGTCCAAGCAACATGCTCGATGAGGCAGCTCGAGAAACGCTCGATGAAGGTGCCCGAGCAACATGCTAGATGAGGCAGCTTAAAATGTTTCTACCCAATGTCCCAAGTGCACGCAAGGAGTAGAGGAAGCAGGAAAACGCCCGAGCAGAATACTCGAACAATGCTCGAGCAAGTCCGAGCAACATGCTCGATGAGGCAGCTCGAGCGAAGTGCTCGATGAGGAAGCTCGAGCGAAGTGCTCAATGAAGCAGCTCGAGCGAAGTGCTCGATGAAGAAGCTCGAGCAACGCTAAATCAGGAGCTCGAGCGGAACGCTCGATGCGTGCCCGAGCAGACGAGAAACATGGTGCTCGAGCAGAAGAGGAACAAAATGCTCGACCATAAGTGCTCGATGAAGACTGAGCAGAAGTGCTCGATGAAACTGCTCGACGAGGCGCTCCACCAATAACGCAAAAGGGGTTCTAAAAATAAAAAAAAAAGAAAGAGAAAAAATATGGCAAATTATAAATTTTGATTTTTCCGAATTGAATCGAGATAATTTCTAAGGATTCAAGACTTATCTAAATCACGCTTTTCAATTTTCTAACCCATGTCTTTTTCTTGTCTTTGTTAGGCGTCTCTGTCTCGTTCCACCGCCACTTGCGTCGTCTGTCCTCCAGCACGTCCAGGTTCATCCCCCCCGTTTTCTCTATAAAAGGCACGCCCCCCCCCCTTGCAAACTTCACACTTGACACTTATCAGAAATCTCGAAAAAAAAAAAAAAAACCTCTGATCTTCGTGTTCTTCGTAAAATTTCTATCAACCTCGTCGAGCACCTCCTCCAGCACGCCCCACAATGACAAATAACCGCGGACGTACAGAGGCGGAAAACATTGCTAGGCGTTATACATCTCAAGTAACTGCCCCCAACGCAGCTGATGAGCACGCACCAGACTGGCGCAACCGTGCAGGAGCTACCTCGCTAGCACGGCGCTACACGAAGATCGAGCGTGCAGCGGAGAGTCAGCGACCCACTGAACCTGAACCAGAGCCTGAAATTCAGAAAAGACACGGACTTGGTTATTCTACCCGAGTCGAGCATTCAAGTCCCGAGCAGCTCGAGCGCCTAAGCAGAGAAACCACTCGAGTTCACTACTTAAGCACAGAGGAGCTCGATGAGACATATCACCCTCAGCACTCGAGCCCGCAGCTTGTTGCAAAGACCAAGCCATCCTCACGAGACAAGGCAGAAATCACTCGAGGAAAACGGCCCGTTAAGAGCAGCAGAGACACTCGAGTCCACTACTCAAGCACAGAGGAGCTCGATGAGACATATCACCCTCAGCGCTCGAGTCCGCCGCGTAGTGCAAAACCCATGGCATTCTCGCGAGACCGGCAAGAGATTGCTCGTGGAAAACGTTCTGCTAGGAGTAGTGGTGAGAAATCTGGAGATGGAAGCGCAAGGGTGGAGCCTAAGGAAGGAAAAAGTAGCGAGAGGACAGAGCCAGAGCTGACAGCAAAAGAGATGAGAGCAGTCTTCCTTTCTAGATGTTTCGCAGGGACACGCTACCCTCACCGACCAACCATGAGGCAATTGGGTATAGATGAAGATGTTGAATGCCTACTCGCACTAGGGGGGCTGACAAAATTCATGAGAAATAACTCGCCCGCTTATCAAGTTGAAACTTGCCATTTCCTCGCTAGCCTTAAAGTTCACTTCTATGAAGACCATCTGGAATACGTCTCGGACGGAGGGCTGGGATGGATCACATTCAAAGTAAGAGGAAAGCTCTACTCCCTCACCACCGCCGAGCTCGACACTCTCTATGGTTTCAGGAGTGGGACAGGATCAGAAGAAGATTTTGCGAAAGAAGAGCTACAATCCCTATGGCGTACAATAGCAGTGGACACACCCTACTCATCTTCTAGGTCCAAGAGCACTCAGATTCGCCACCCTGTAGTGAGGTACCTCACAAATCCATTGCCCATACCATGTGTGCACGCCAAGTAACAGGCCCTGTAAACCAAGGTCAGCTGTTAGTGATGGACTTAGCCTTGAAAGGGCTTCTCGAATTCGCTAAGGATGGGACGGAACTGCTAGGAGACAGAAACAATACAAGTCTCACCTTCACTATGCTAAATCAGTTCCTGAACTATAGAGACTGGGGTGTGAAGCTGCACAGAAAAAATTCGAAAGGACAACTCAGCATTGGAGGTGTCATCACACCCATATTGGTCGCCTGCAAAGTACCTTTAATTTCAGAGCCCTGCGCACCACGATGGTTGGACGTGGACTACCTTAGAAAAGCATTTTTCCTAAACAAGACATCAAGTTCAGGAGAATGCCTATTTCAGTTCATGCACCCTACAGCTGGACCGGCTCAACTACAACTCCCCTGCGCCGCTCTAGAGAGTGCTAGCATCGATTTCTGCCCACCAATCGAATTGCTCTATCAACCAGTGCAGAAAGACCTCCAACAAGCGTGAAAAAAAGATGTTCCTGATCGCTCAGCTCGATCTCACTCCCCGAGCGCATCCGAAGACACCCAGCCCGAGTCATTTCACTTCGAAGAGTATGCAGCACAAAAACAGCACAAGGGTCTATGGGAGGCTCACAAGCGAATAGGGTTACTCCAGAGGTGGAACAAAGCTCAGGATAAAATGATCAAGGCACTAAAGAGCACGGTGAAGGAATTGACGGAGGGGTGGAAGGAGATGAAGGAGCATTTTAGCAAGAGTCAAGGAAAGAGCAAGAGCCCCGCTGACGCACATGAAGCACAAGACCAAGCCGCCTCTGCTTACCAACATGAAGAACTGTCCCAACCGAGTACCCTGCGGAGAAGTGGTTCTACACACATTAGTTCTAGGCGCAGCACCTATGAAGAGCCACCTCGATACTCTTCCTTTGAGCCAAGGCAGAGAAAAAGGAAAGCCGCAGGACCGAGCAGAGCTACCAAGCCGCACCAACCCCCTCCACCAACGTACTCCTGCGAAGACATAGAAGAGTTCACCGACTCTTTCTTCTCCAACTATTGAAGTATCACTCTCCTACCCATTGTATTTATCATTGTACTTAGTTTAATTTTGTTTTTGTTTGCAAACTCTGTTCCAGATTTCTATTACACAAGGGACTGTGTAATTTAAGTTTGGAGGAGGGTTCATGATGTATTTAACATTGTTTCCTGTTTTCTTAATTCGAATTTTGCATCATCTATGAGCATCTAAAAACCATAAAAATTTGAAATTTTTTCAAAAATCATTCCACAAAAACAGTGTCCATGTAGTTGCATTAACATTTTAGTATTGAGTATAGCTGCATTTCATATAGGATTTCTGCATAGGGGATAATGATGATTCTTGCCTAGCCCAGCATGTTAGTGAACCACTTAGTTGTTCTGTTGTGCATGTTGATTAAGTTTGAAGCATAAGGCAGCCCCATCCTTTGAATCCATCGCTAGACATTTGATTTTGGCTGAAGTTTGTTGTGAAGTGCATTCATTCCCTATCTATCCAGACCATAACTTGACTTACAATTATCATGTTTATGCATTGAACTTGAACTCATGGATACCTATATACATACTTGGATTATCTTTCTCTTTTTACCACTCTTGTTATCCAAGTAGCTGATTCCCATCATTGGAACAGTTTCCCCACCATTGAACAACCCTTTCCTTTAAGCCAATATTATTTTGTGTCTGAGGCCTTTTTATAAGACTGAGATTGGTAGAAAGTGTTAGGTTGGAGCCGACAAGGATAAGTTCTAGCTTAGCTCTAGTTCACGGTATGGACTAGCTAGGACCGGGTGGGAACATGATTTTGGGGAGAAACGAATTAGGACGTTCTAAGCAGGATGAGTCGAAAAATGAAGAAAAGAGAAAGAGAAGGGAAAAAGAAAAGAAACTTCTAAGTGGAGGGATGTGCATAATTAAAGCTCTAGTAAAGGATTGGGTAGTACGAAAAAAAGAAAAAAAAAATATGTATAGGCTTATGAAAAGAAAAAGAGAAACTTGTATGAAATACATAAAAGATAGAGCCTCAGATAGACACCCAATCCGCTAGACTAAGCAAATGTTAAGGTAAACCGTCCTTAGAACACAAAGAAAAAGAAAAGTTTGATCAAAAAGGGATTCCTTGCAGAAAAGTGCCAAAGGGTAGTAATAGGATCATTCCTGGGATTAGATTTAGAGGTCTGGGTCTCGATTATGTATATGTTTGTGATATGATCCTAGGTGAGAATCAAGTCCCTGAATGTTCTCCAAAAGGTTGTGATGATCGGTGATAAGGTGAGTGATGCGGAAGAGATGAAAGATGTAGAACAAGGGGGTAAGATCCGATGGATCTTGGGGATTGTTGCGAAACTTCCAAAGGGGATGGTGAACCTTTGGACTTTCAGACTTGTTCTGGATGTGGGTGAAGACCCTAGACGTGGTGAACAAGGGGTGGATCGAAGTGAAACTTCCTAGGAGTTGTGACAGACCCTAAGACTATCGGCTTGCTCGGTGTGAAGGAATGAAGACCCGACACTTTGAACAAGAAATGATCAAACAGATTCCAGAGAGTTTGAGAATATGAAAAGAGTTTGATAACTTTGAAATGAAGCCTTACATGAGTTTAAATCAGCAAGAGAGTCAAGGGAAAAAGTCTCGGAAATTACAAAGCATTAAAACATAGTTTGAATAAAAAGATGACTCTTCAAGTCTTCAAATTTTGGCTGACTCTCCTTCTTGGACTTGGGCTGCTTCATTTGTGATAAGAGATAGAAGTGGGCTTAAGCTTTATCAAGAGGCTGATGAGTGAGTGATATGGCTTACCTCATTAAAAACCTTATTTGGAAAACCCAATGGGACAAAACCAAATGAAGGGAAAAAGAGTGTAAGTCATATCACCTCTCTTGATAAATGTTTAGGTGGCTTGGATCACAACCATTGTAGCTGGATTAGCACACACTAAACTGCCCGGAATGGTGTTGAGAAGATGTTGCAAAGTTGTCTTGAATTGTTGAAGTGATCGTCTTAATATTCCCGGATCAAACGTTGTTGTTGAGATAATCCATTTCTTCTTAGCTTCCTCGGCTACAAGCTGCTCCGGTTCAAGCTTTTCCTTCATTGTGCTTGGCATGATCACATCATCCTCTCCCACTTGAAAAGGATTTGACCTCAAATCCGAACAATCTGCAAGGAAAAAGATTAAGTTAGAATTAATGAAGTTTAAAATCCGAAAACACTTACCTTGCGAGCAGGTCTTGTAGCCATTGATCTTTGTGTGGGCTGGAAAACGTCCTATTTTCATTTGAATCCACAAAATTTCACCAGGCTTAAAGATCATTCGGCATTGCTTCTTGTTTGGTTGCTGCTCTTTTCTCCATTGTTTCAACGGGTCATAATCAACTTGGACAGTAAACCGCTTTAGCCATAAGTAAAATAACCACGTCTCTGGTGTATGAGTCTTCATTTCTTCAGCTTGTTTACCCTGTGCACTTTTAACCAAAACTCGAAACAAGAGATCATAGGCGCAAAAGGTATTATCCTTTGATTCAATAAGCAACTTGTTATAGACCAGAATGTCAAAACTTTCAGGGAATGGTCTCGAAACAGAAAAAACCTCTCTAGTGTTAGGATACGAAGTGCAGTGTGTTATCCTAGAGAGTCTATCTATCAGCACAAGATTTTTATTCGGTTCATACGTTTTATCAAACAGAAATCCTCCATGCCTAAAGTTCTTTGTATGCTCAAATTTCTCACAATAATGAATCACATCTTTAAAATTAACAGTTGACATATAAATCTCTTTGATGTGTTCATATTCCAACAACTTAGATTTAGGAACAAAAAGAAATGCATACCTTTGAATTGTTGCATTAGGCACAACAATTTCCTTACATATCTTGTTTCCAATGTCATAAGGAAATGCTTCAACGGGTGCTCCTGGATCAAAGACGATATGATTCTCCTTCCCACGGATTAGTGAGACAATTCCTGAGTTGTATTTAGGGAATACAACTTCTAAGTCCTGAAATGACAAGATTTCTTACTCGGCAGCACCGGTGCAAGGTTAGTAAAACTCACAAGAGTTTCTTTATAAAAAAATTTAATCGAAGGTGGTGTCGAGAGTAAGGTTTTTTTGATCTCACCAGCCTTCACGCCAGAGTTAGAGTGAGTACTCACAACTTCTTTGCTAGGCTCGTTTTCATTTTGAACTGTAAGGCTCTTAGTTGCATTGTGTTCCAGCTTATCACAAATGTTATGCTTCTCACTTTCAGAATTCATAGAATTCAAATTTGCTATTCCTTTTCCAAACTGAATTCTGCTCGGACCAGATTCTTCAAAAGGCTCCTTTGGATCTTCTGCTGTGTCTTTAGGAACCTGCAAGAGAGAAAAATTATCACTCGGAGATGGCAGTCTTTGTTTTAGAATGAGCAGATCTTGTTAAATCTCATGTGGTTTCATTGCAACCAAACAATGCTTTCTTCATTTGTACTTAAACGAATATTGGTTTTTGGAACCAGAATACTCATGGATCGCTTGATGTTTGTTCTGCCACGGTTTTCCAAGGAGAATGTGACATGATTCCATTGGTTGAACATCACACAAAACCTCGTCTTCATATTTTCCAATGCGTATAGAAATCGTCACTTGATGGCTCACTCTTATGTTGTAATTATCATCGAGCCATGGGTTCTGCTTCACCTTTAATCCAAGCTTCTGGACCATAGACTCACTTGCCACGTTGTTGCAAGTCCTTTCATCGAGCTTGATGCTGCAGACTTTGCCTTGAACCTGACACCTAGTGTAGAACAGATCCTTTCCTTGATGATCGGCCATCTCTGCCTGCAAAAGAAACACAAAACAAACCCAGTAACAAGTTCTTTTGAAAGAAATCGCAATCAAATGAGCAAAACACGAAAATGATTCTTCAGATGCTGAAGAACCCTAATCGCGACTGTTCATCGAAATTGACCTCTAAATATTATCAAAACACATTCAAAAATTCGAGAGACAATTTTAACAAATACTAGACTCAATCTAGGTTTCAATGCAACAGATTTCACGATTATAGGGTTAACCAATAATTTTAAACAAATCTAGCAAGTTAACACGAAAATAACTTTTCAAATTCCGAGAACCTCTAGTTGCGACTGTTCGATGAAATCAACCTCGAAAAATTATCAAAACATGTTCAAAAATTCTAGAATTAATTTTAACAAATACTAGACTCTTTTTCAAAACAGATTCAACAGATCTCACGATTTTATCAGTCAAAATGAATTTATGAAAATTCTAGCAATCAACAGACATAATCGATTCAATGATCTGTGGAATATCAATGGGTAAAAACGTTTTGAATCGACACAACCTGGGTTGGAGCTTGCTCTGATACCACTTGATATGATCCTAGGTGAGGATCAAGTCTCTGAATGCTCTCCAAGAGGTTGTGATGATCGGTGATAAGGTGAGTGATGCGGAAGAGATGAAAGATGTAGAACAAGGGGGTAAGATCCGATGGATCTTGGGGATTGTTGCGAAACTTCCAAAGGGGATGGTGAACCTTTGGACTTTCAGACTTGTTCTGGACGTGGGTGAAGACCCTAGACGTGGTGAACAAGGGGTGGATCGAAGTGAAACTTCCTAGGAGTTGTGACAGACCCTAAGACTATCGGCTTGCTCGGTGTGAAGGAATGAAGACCCGACACTTTGAACAAGAAATGATCAAACAGATTCCAGAGAGTTTGAGAATATGAAAAGAGTTTGATAACTTAGAAATGAAGCCTTACATGAGTTTAAATCAGCAAGAGAGTCAAGGGAAAAAGTCTCGGAAATTACAAAGCATTAAAACATAGTTTGAATAAAAAGATGACTCTTCAAGTCTTCAAATTTTGGCTGACTCTCCTTCTTGGACTTGGGCTGCTTCATTTGTGATAAGAGATAGAAGTGGGCTTAAGCTTTATCAAGAGGCTGATGAGTGAGTAATATGGCTTACCTCATTAAAAACCTTATTTGGAAAACCCAATGGGACAAAACCAAATGAAGGGAGAAAGAGTGTAAGTCATATCACCTCTCTTGATAAATGTTTAGGTGGCTTGGATCACAACCATTGTAGCTGGATTAGCACACACTAAACTGCCCGGAATGGTGTTGAGAAGATGTTGCAAAGTTGTCTTGAATTGTTGAAGTGATCGTCTTAATATTCCCGGATCAAACGTTGTTGATGAGCTAATCCATTTCTTCTTAGCTTCCTCGGCTACAAGCTGCTCCGGTTCAAGCTTCTCCTTCATTGTGCTTGGCATGATCACATCAGTTTGGGTAGATGGAAGCTTATCCTTGTACGCATTGGTTGGCCCTGACCTTTAGCCTTCTTCTAAAGCTTAGTTTTTCTTTGAGAGTCCCTTGAGTGAGAATGAGTGTCACCAGTTACATTAAGGACAATCTTTGTCCTTTGACCATTCCTCTAGCTAAATGAGTTCAATGACTGTGAACAAACTTGATTCATGATTTCTGCTTACTGAATGTTAAAGGGTTTGAAGAATATGAATACTTGCGTAGGCTAAAGTCATTGTTAAGTAAGTGATGTGACGAGCATGGCTAAAGCTTTAAAAGTAGAACTTGTTAGCATTGCATTCAGGGTAGCTTCTTGGAAATTTGATAAGGTTTGGGAATTTTAAAAACTGCATTGCTTAGGTTCTGAATCCTCTCTTTCTAACCTCTCTCCCTTCTTATGAATTGTTTGCTTGAGGGCAAGCAAAGACTAAGTTTGGGGGAGTTGATGTCTCTGTATTTTAGCATGTTTTAGCATGCATTTATCATCATTTAGGACTAGATTCATAATATGTTTCACCCCATTTTCTAGTGTTTTTTCACCTTGTTAGCGTCCATACTAAGATTTGCATTAGATTTGCATACATATGCATTTTGGAGTTGATTTCAGGTACTTGGACAATGTTCTGGATGTTTGGAGAGCTTCACGCCACTAGAATCCGTATGCCCTATCAAAAACTCCACAATTCTGCACACAACTCTGCGCACTACATACGTGTGCTCTAGCAAGAAAGAAACAAAAATGCTCGAGCAGGGGAAGCAATGTGCTCGAGCAAATTTTCAATGTTGTGTTCGAGCAATGTACTCGAGCATGCAGAAGACATAGTGCTCGAGAAGATTTTCACATTGTGCTCGAGCAGTCCATCGAGCAGTCCATCGAGTAGTTCATCGAGCACCGTCGAGTAGAGTGCTCGAGCACACACATCGAGCACCGTCGAGTAGAGTGCTCGAGCACACACATCGAGCACCGTCGAGTAGAGCGCTCGAGCACACACATTGAGCAGGAGGTCCAACAGTCTTCATTCCCAGCTCGATCACCTCTACACACATGCCGGTCCAAGCTGCATCAATCTCCGAAGACTTAGCCGTTTATTTTGTTTTTACTCGTTTTAGGGTTTTCCGCATTTTTATATAAATACCCCTTTTGGGTTTTGTCTAAAGGGTATTCCGTTTTTATTTTTGGTGTAAGCTTTTTATTTTTAGGTTTTCTCTCTGTTCTTCATTTGTTCTTCATTGTTCTTGATTTTTCTTTATTTGTAATCCAGATTTCTCTTAATCTACTTGTTAGTTTGTTTTGATTATTTGCAGTCTTATTGTTCTTGCCTTAATCTATCTTTATAACCTAATTTCAATGAATTCTAAGATGTTTGGATTTTCTGGGTTTATGTTCTTGAATATGTGTGAGTAGTTTTTTAGGGTTCTTGAGAATGGGATAGGTTAGTGATGAATCTTTGATCTTCTAGGGCGTTTGAGTTTAGTTGTTTGTGAATCCCTTCTGGATTAGTGTTCTTAATGCTAGTTTCTCTTTGATCAGTTGCAACTAGATCTTAAGTGTTTCCACACTCAAAAGGTGGTTGATGAAACACTTGAACAACTAGTGCCAGAGATTTGCATTCCTAGCCTAAGAGATTAGATGTTTAGGGTGTTCATTGACAAGAACGGGTTGAGTCTTAGTGCCTGTTAGAGTAGATTTCGTCAGAGACATCTGAGTCTGGAACTGCCCTAGCTTGAGGTCATCTGTCATGACAGTGGATTTGATTGCTTGTGAACCCGTTGTCTAGGAAGTAGCTGTGTTTGAGTTTGTCAGCGCCTTAGATAGATTTCAGAGGAGTCACTGACCAATTACCCCATTCTTGAGAGCTTGTTTGTCTTAGTTGATTTTACCTTGTCTTAGTTATCATTTTCGCTTGCTAGCTTCCACACTTAGTTTTATCTCATCAATTTATTTCGTCATTTTCACTTGCTGCATTACTCCTACAGCATTTGTGCACTGCTTCTCTAGCACCTGCACCTGCCTCCCTAGTATTTTTACTTAGCATTTATTTTGCATATTTCATGTTTCACTTAGGTTGTTAGACTCCCCCTTCAACTTGCTTGGCTTGAATTAAGTAAATCTGATCTCATCCTGATTATTAGCATCACACCCATTTGGATTGACACCTTAGTACTACAATGACATGTTAGACTAAGGAATTGATATATCCATAGTTTACTGCTTTCACACCATTCCACAACACATCCGAAACTTGTATTTTTACTTAGTAAAAGCATAAAGGACAGGGGATTCGCATCCAATAGGACAAGTTCCTATTGCTCGGTCTCCCTTGACTACAGGCTGAGTACTGAGTAAAAATACCTATATCATCTAACTTCCGCGGACGTGCAGAAGCTGAAGCAATAGCAAGGCGCTACACTGAAAAGAGAGGACATGTGTCCCTTCCAAGGGATCCCATGAAGTTAACGAAGCCACACCCGACTGGCGCAAACACGCAAGGGCTGCAACACTAGCTAGGCGTTATGCAAGAATAAGCCGTAAGGCTAGAAAGGGAAAAGCTATTGAAAAAGAATATGAACTAGAAGCCGAGCAAGGGTATGAACCAGAAGCCGAGCAAGGGTATGAACCCGAGCAGCAAGGGTATAGACTCGACCAGGAAGGTGATGGACTCAACCACACTGATTGAGTCGAATACCCAAGTCCACCTAAATGGTATGCAGCCCAAGAGTTCTCGCGCGAAAGGGATGACGTAGCTTGCGGAAAGGCTGTCGATCACGGTGAAGACATGGAGATGGGAGCCAAGTTCAAAAAGAGGTATTCACGGAAGTCGGAGCCAGAGCTAACAAAGATAGAAATGTTTTCCTTGCTAGGGGTTTTACAGGAATGCACTATCCCCATCTCCCCACCATGGAAAAACTTGGCATAAGCGAGGACGTAAGCTGCCTTTTTGTACTATGCGGACCAACCAACTTCATGAAGTGCAACCTGGCAGCTTATCAAGTCGAGACTTGCCACTTCTTGGCATCACTGGAGGTGCACTTCTACGAAGAGAACCTTGATTGCGAGTCTGACGGAGGATTAGGGTGGATCACTTTTAAGGTCAGGGGCAAGAAGTACTCCATCACCACCAACGAGCTCGATAACCTGTACGGTTTTGCTAGCGGAACAGGGGTACACCAAGACTTTGACAAAGGGGAGCTGCAATCCTTATGGATGACAATAGGCACAGATATGCCGTACTCATCATCCAGAGCCAAGAGTTCACAGATTCGACACCCCGCAGTGAGATACCTACACAAGGCGATCGCCAGCACCATGTTTGCGCATCCTGCAACTGGCACTGTCAATGAAGGAGAGCTGTAAATAATGGATTTGGGATTGAAAGGGATTCTGGAATTTGCTAGGGATGGAAGAAAACTGGTAGGTGATCAGGCTAATACAAGCCTCACCTTTGTCTTGCTGGCTCAGTTCCAGAATTATAGAGAGTGGGCTGTGAAGATGCATAGGAAAAATGCAAAAGGAGACCTCCGCATTGGGGGAGTGATTACGCCCATAATCATTGCCTGCAACGTGCCCATAATTTCAGAACCAACCGCACCAAGGTGGCTGGACGTTGAACATCTTAGGAGTGCAAAGTTCCTCGACAGAACCACAGACATGGAGGACTACTTCTACCAGTTCATTCACCCTACCGCAGGACCAGCTCGACTACAACTCCCTTGCGCAGCAATACAAAATTCTCTAGACTCTAACATTGACTTTTCACCTCCACTTGAACTGCTCCAACTACCGCAGGAAGGAGATGGACTCGATCCTGCTGATCGAGTCAGTCACTCGAGCCCCCCAGAATATGCTGCACCTGAGACATTTCACTTTGAAGAGTATGTCGCATCTAAACGCAACAAGAGTCTATGGGAGGCTCACAAGCGGATTGGACTCCTTCAGAAATGGAACAAAGTTCAAGACAAAAGGATCAAGGCATTGAAAGGTACCGTGAAAGATTTGTCAGATGGGTGGAAGGAAATGAAGGAATAGCTGAACAAGATTCAAGGCAAGGGTAGGCGCCGCTCTCAAAGAGATGATGAACAATGTCAACCAAGCACTTTGCAGAAGAGTGGTTCTATGAAAACAAGCTCCAAGCGTAGCACACCCCTCGAGCCCCCCAGAGCTTCCTCCTTCGAACCACAACAACGGAAGAGACATGCAGCGGGGTTGAGCAGAGCGGGGTCGAGCAGAGCGGGCTTGAGCATGCGACACAACCTCCCCCACCAGGAATACTCACGCGCGAGCATGGAGGAGTCACTCGACTCCTACTTTTTACACTACTGAGGTACCAGTTCCAAACCCATCATTGTATATACCATTGCATTTAGTTTACTCCTGCTTTCTATCCTGGAGTCTTTTCCAAATTTTTATTACAAGGGATTGTGTAATTTAAGTTTAGGGGAGGGTTCAGGACGTATTTAACATTGTTTTCTGTTTTCTTAAGTCAAATTTTGCATCATCTATGTGCATCTGAAAACCATAAAAATTTGAAATTTTTTCGAAAACTATTTCACAAAAACAGAGTGTCCATGTAGTTGCATTAACATTTTAGGATTGAGTCTAGTTGCATTTCATCTAAGATTTCTGCATAGGGGATAATGATGATTCTTGCCTAGTTTAGCATGCAGTTTGATTTCGTGGTGCATGTTGATTAAGTTTGAAGCATAAGGCAGCACCATCCTCTGAATTCATTGCTTGACATTTGATTTTAGCTGAAGTATGTTGTAAAGTGCATTCATTCCCTATCTATTTGAACCTTAAATTGACCTATAATTATCATGTTTATGCATTAAAGTTGAACTCATGGATACCTATATACATACTTGGATATTCTTTCATCTTTTTACCACTCTTGCTATCCAAGTAGCTGATTCCCATCATTGGAACAATTTCCGCCACCATGAACCTACCTTTCTTTCAAGCCAATATTATTCTCTGTGTGTGTGAGACCTTTTATTGACTGAGCTTGGTAGAAAGTGTTAGGTTGGAGCTGACAAGGATAGGTTCGCATTTAGTTCTAGTTAACGGTTTTCAGTCTAGCTTGGACTAGGTGGGAATATGATTCTGGGTAGAAATGGAAATTGGGATATCCAAGTCATGGGAATTCATTGAGGGATGTGTTAAAAATGAAGAGAAAAGGGAAAGAAAAAGAAATTTCTAAGTAGAGGGATGTGTATGATTGAAGCTCTAGTAAAGGATTGGGTAGTAAAAAAAATATTACAAGTATGAGTTGCATAAGAGATAGAGCCTCAAATATTAACCCAATCCGCTAGAGTAATCAAACGAAAAGGAACCCCCTTAGAACACAAGGAAAAAGAAAAGATTGATTAAAGAAATTGAAGGCAACAAAGTGCCAAAGGGTAGTAATAGGATCATTTCTGGGTTTAGATTTAGGGGTTTGGGTTTGATTGTGTATATGGATGGGTAGATGGGAGTCTATCATTGTATGCATCAGTTGGCCCTGACCTTTAGCCTTCTTCTAAAGCTCAGTTTTTCTTTGAGAGTCCCCTGAGTGAGGATGAGTGTAACCAGTTACATAAAGGGATCATCTTTGTCCTTTGACCATTCCCTTAGCCAAATGAGTTCAATGACTCTGCATAAATTTGATTCATGTTCACTTCTTAATGAATGTTAAAGGGTATGAAGAATCTGAACACTTGTGTAAGCTAAGGTCATTGTTAAGTAGTGATGCGACGAGCATGGCTAAGGCTTTAAAAGTAAAACTTGTTACCATTGGATTCAGGATAGCTTCTCGGAAATTTGATCAAGTCTTTTAAGGCAGCATTGCTTAGGTTCTGAATCCCCAACTTCACACTTGTTTTATTGCTTGAGAGCAAGCAAGGATTAAGTTTGGGGGAGTTGATATGTCAGTATTTTACATGATTTATGCATACATTTTCCTTTCTATTCACTTAGTTTCACCTTGAGTTCACAGCATTTCTAGTCCAATTTCATATGTTTTTGCACTTAGGAGAATTTGCACTAGCATTTGCATACATGTTACATTTTGGAACTAAAACAGGTACAAGTTGGAGCATGGATGCTAGGACAGCTCGAGTCCCACTCGAGCCCACGCTCGCCACGCCACTCGAGCCCACGCTTGCCACCCCACTCGAGACCCCACTCGGGCCCGCGCTTGCCACCCCACTCGAGATCCCACTCGAGCCCTGCCATGCGACGGTCTCTGCTCGAGCCCACCTCCATTCGAGTCCGCACTCGACATCGCATCCCCGACTCGACCTCAGCTCCACCACAATCCACTCGATGCTGCACTTAACGTTACCACTCGACGCTGGCACTCGAGTCGCCACTCCACTCAACACACTCGACACCACTCGACCAGACTTGGTCGAGCTGCACCATCCGCAAAGACTTAGCTATTTTTCTTTATCTTTTCTGTTTTATGGTTTTCCGTATTTTACTATAAATACCACTGTTAGGTATTATCCAGCGGATATGTCTTTTATTTTTAGGGTTTTTCTCTGCCCCCAAACCTTGTTCTTGGTGTTCTTCATTTTGTAATTCAGATCTCTCTTAATCTAGTATTTAGTTTGCTTTGATTCTTTGCAGTCTTACTATTCTCTTCCTAATCTATCTTTCTAAACTATTTTCAATGAATTCTGAGATGTTTGATTTTTCTGGGTTTTTGTTCTTGATGATGATGATTGGTGTTCTTGAGTAGTGATTTAGGGTTTCTGAGGATGGGTTAGATTTGTGTAGGGTTCTTGGTCTCCTTAGATGTTTGAGCTTTAAATTGCATAGATCTCTTCTGGATTAGGTGTTCTTAATGCTTAGTTAGCCAAGACATTGGTAATTATGATCTCAAGCATTTCCCACTCATAAGGTGTTGATGAGATGCTTGAACCAACTAATACCAGAGATCTATAGCTTTAACCCATGGCTTAAGAGGTTCTAGCTGTATTTTGACATTAATGAATTGGTTCTTAATGCTTGCCTATATTATGTTTCATTGATATCTGCTCTAAGTTTCTTTGTATCTTTGACTAGGTATTGAGATTAGGAAGTGGTATAGGCTTGTTGGTGTTTGTCACGAGAGTGGAGTCACCTTACCTTGATGTTTATTGTCTAGAGATAGCTTCTGTGAAGTTTTGTTGAGCACCTAGGAGAGACCAAGGAGAATCACATTTCGACCCCCCATCCTTAGACCCCTTATTTACATCTTCTTGCTTTATCATCTTGTCCTAAGTCATTTACTTGTTTAATTGCACTTTGCCTTTCATCTCTCTCAACTCGGTCTTGAACCCAAGCGCATAGTTGTTCATAGTTTTTAGGCTTCACTCGATCTCATTGACTCGTTCAGAGTGGTCGAGTGCACCTTTTTGTCATTTTTCTGCATTGACTCGATCACTTGACTCGGTTTAGGACTCGAGTCAAGCACCCATCTTACTGCATTTCATTTTTATTTCACTTAGGTTGTTAGATAAACATTTCCTTTCTATCTGGCTTGACTTAGTTGTATCTGATCACGTCTTGGTTGCTAGCATCACACCCATTTGGATAGACACCTTAGTATTACAATGACAATGCTAGAGAATTGATACATCCTTCGGCATACACATACATTAGTTACATTGTTTTTACTTGGGGATTGCATAACTGACAAGGGATTTACATCCAGTAGGACAAGTTCCTACTGCTAGATTTCCCTTGCCCACAGAAGTAGTCCCTGAGTAAAAACACTAATATCATTGAGACCTTCCATAAAATAAATCAACTTTCTTTTCAACATTTTTAGAGTGAATCTCTTTTGTTCATTTAGAACATTCGATTGCTTGGTGAGTAATATCCAACAATCAGCCCGATTCATCTCGGTGTGTCATATCCGGGGAATAAAACCTTGTCTCGTCTAGGTGTGTCATATCCTAGGAGGCATTGAGGTGTATCAAGAGCCTTCCGCAACTCTTGTGTGACCATTCAATCCATCATCTATCCATTTCCACAACTCGAAAGTGTCGAATCCTTGGGAGGATTGTATCATACTACCATTGGCGCCACTAAGGCGTTCAATGGTTTTTTCATAATATTTATTAGGTACAATCCCTTCTCTTATACAATTATAATCTGCACCAGTATCTAATAAGGCAATTATATCTATTTTAAAATCATGTCCTATATGTAATGTTATTTGAGTATATCATTTTTGATAATTTATTTTATTGATGATCTGAATATATTCGTTATCCATATTTTCTGATTGTTGATTACTAGTAGATGCTTGAGTTTTATTTAATTGTAATTCTTTTGATTCTATTAATGATAGTTTAGCATTTACTTGTAGTTACTCTAAATAGTGTTGATTCATTTGTAAATGTAATTCTTGAATTTGGGTTTTTAATTTTTTAATTTTATTTTGTAATTCGCCTGTAGTGACTTGTTTAAATAGACTTTGTGAATGATACTTTTCAAATATCTTATTTAGGCTAAATGGTTGGGGTGTTGATAATTGAGTTTCTTTTTGTATTATCTCTTTTAGTTTCATTAGATAATCTTTTTTAATTTCAGGATCATCTATTTTATCTATTATATCTAAAATAAATTGCTTATCAATGTCTTTTGTTATTACATTTATTTGTTTACAATTGTACAAATTATATAGTAATGGTTGTGATTCTATAGAAAAATCACTTGATTCTTCAATTACTTCTATCTCTTGATTGTTATCATTACTACTTGATTCTTCGGTATCTTAAAAAAGTAGTTTGATTAATTTTTCTTGAATATCTGGTTGATCTTGAAATATTTCATTTATTTTTCTTTTCATTTTACATTCGCTTGATTTATGTCCTGGACGTTTACAATTCCAACAAACTATTTTTTCTTTATTATGAGGTTTAGTATATTTTTTATTTTTTGAATAACTTGAATTAAATAGTCGTTTAATATAATGTTTCCTTTTGTAATATTGTTTTAAATAATTAGGATTAGATTGTTTATATTTTAAATGTTTCATTCTTGATGGTGGATTTAAACGTTCATAAACATATTGTTCACAGAATGAACCCATGGTTATACCAAATTTAAACCTATTTGTTTTTTTGTTTATCTTTATGTTCTTGACATATTTGTTGTGGCGACCGCACTTTATAAATAAACGCCCATACATTTAAATATTCTCCTAGTAATTAACATACAACAACTACACATGATCAACAGTTCTACCCAACAACAGGTTATATGAAAGCCCACGCAATTCAAACAACCACACCAACACGAAATAATAACATCACGTATTACTTCAAACAATCAGATAACATGCAACCTTATACAAAGCTAATCAAACACATCCATGACTAACCACCTAGCAATTCCCATCATCAAGAAATGCTAAAAACACAAGTCACAGAAAAATAGGGTCAATCGACCACACTCTACTGACCAGCACCATCGATACCCCCTATCGACCACATCCTATCGACCACACATGGTCGATAGCCACTATTGACCATGACCTATTGACCTCTACCTAGTCGATAGCCATCCTAAAAACCATCCGAAGAAACTCATCAACTTACCTATCGATCACACCTAGTCGATACACCCTATCGACCTCGCTCTATCGACCACACCTGGTCGATAAGCACTAGGAATACACCCAGCAGGATCTATTGACCAACCTATCACCCTGCCCTAGTCGATACACCCTGTGATGACCGCACTTTCTTTTTTTTTTAACCAGAAATATAATTACACATTTATAACAAAAAACAGCAAACACATAAAAGACCATAAAGGTCTACCGGTTCTAGCAATCCTACGAAAGCTACAAAAACCACAAAACTACCGGGTCCTAATCATCCCCTCCTCACTGCCTCGATTCCACGATCACGGTTTATCTTTACCTTCATCAACAAAAGTGATGCATTGACATTTGGTAAACCAAAACAGGCTATCAAAAAACAACAAGCAATTTTTAATAACCAAGAACACACGAAGAATTAATTAACACAAATTCAAACTTCCTACGACAAAAATAGCAATTCCAAACCAAGAAAAGCTAAAAGAACAGCAAGAATAGTAAACACACTTCCACATCATTAATAGTACCCACTTTCAAAGTATGAATAGTACACACGCTTTCACAGCATGAATAGTACCAACTTTCACATTATGAATAGTAAACACGCTCTCACAGCATGAATAGTACCCACTTTCATAGCATGAATAGTAAACACTCTTTCACAGCATGAATAGTACCCACTTTCACAGCATGAATAGTAAACACGCTTTCACAGCATGAATAGTAAATACACTTTCACAGCATGAATAGTAAACATACTTTAACAGCATGAATAGTAAAGACACTTTCACAGAGTAAACACACTTTCACAACATAAATAGTAAACACACTTTCATAGCATGAATAATAAACACACTTTCACAGCATGAATAGTAAAGACACTTTCACAGCATGAATAGTAAACACACTTTCACAGCATGAATAGTAAACACACTTTCACAGCATGAATAGTAAACATACTTTAACAGCATGAATAGTAAAGACACTTTCACAGAGTAAACACACTTTCACAACATAAATAGTAAACACACTTTCATAGCATGAATAATAAACACACTTTCACAGCATGAATAGTAAATACGCTTTCACAGCATGAATAGTATTCCACAGCATGAATAAAAAACTCAACACACAAAAATTCATAACCACCAAAATCTAGCCTAAGAAATCACCAACATGAATAGTACTCATTTTCATAGCATGAATAGTAAACAAGCTTTCACAGCATGAATAGTAAACAAACTTTCACAGCATGAATAGTAAATAAACTTTCACAGCATGAATAATAAACACACTATCACAGCATAAATTGTATTCCACAGCATGAATAATAAACACACTTTCACAGCATGAATAGTAAACACACTTTGATAGCATGAATAATAAACACACTTTCACAGCATGAATAGTAAACATGCTTTCAAAGCATGAATAGTATTCCACAGCATGAATAGTAAACACAACACACAAAAATTCATAACCACCAAAATCAAGCCTAAGAAATCACCATCAAAGTTTGACAAGGCACAATAACCACAAACCATGGTTCTCTAACCACCACAACCTTAGAAAACACTAGCTAAGACTTCTCAATGATTCTTGAAAATTCACCAAAGCCCACAAAAATAAATAAAGCACCACAAGCATGAAACCAAGGTTCTCTAAACATCACAAGCATAGAAACACCCCCAAGGCTTCACCAAAAATAAATGGGAACCAACCCAAAAGAAATCAAACTCCCTAAGCCCCCACACAAGCTTAAATGATAACCTTTGGTCCCAACTCACCTTAGATAGGATGGATCTAGCTTCTTATGGACTTCCCAAGCTCAAGAAAGACCACACCTCCTCCTCAAAAGCCATTCTCAAACTCACCTCCAACCCACTCATTTCCAAGCTTCCGAAGCTTCACAAACTCTTGATCCTTCAAGATCCAAGCTCACCACAACCTTTTTTTCTCTCTTCTTTTCTCTTCTCCAAGCTCACTCTAAAGCTCCAAAGCTTTCTCTTTCAGCCAAAAATGGTGACAATGAGAAGAAAAGAAGGAGAAGAAGAAGCCAAATTGGCTTTTTCCACTTCTTTGAGAAAAACCACACAACTTTCTATTCGATTTATGACACCCCTGGAATAAATCTAAATTAATTATTTCAACCTCATAATTAATTCCTCGAGACTTGTCTAAAGTTCATAAATTTGAAAGAATTTCCCAATTAATTAAATTAATTAATTAATTTCTGGGACGCGGGTGTTACAATTCTCCCCCACTAATCATAAGATTCGTCCTCGAATCTTAGGTTACTATTCATCTCGAATGAACTGTTCATATTCAATGAACCTTAATCGTCGCAACGATTACTTAAACCTTGGCAACCCCGGCCAATACACACTTCTTTGCAAGCTTTCTGGCATTAGCTTGCTTCCGAGAACTTTATCAGACAACTAAACTAGGCCTACCTGACCACTTAACCGATCTTCGCAGCGAGCCGTTATTACAGACGTAATAAAACAAATAAGTACCATACGCCCATAATTTCTGATTCACCACATTGAACAGCTTAGTGAGTCACCTGGTCAAGCCGTTTGACTCGTTCCCTAAACAATTTAACCGAACCATGCACACACATGCACACGCATGAACATATGTTGTCCACCTCCAACCTCTGAGGTGTTTTTTTTTTCCACTTAGTCACTATGCTTATGACCCTGCAGCGTCACATGTACTTTATTGCTTATCCCAGCGCTCAAGACACCGCAGCCTCTCCGAGCTCCGGGAATCCGCCATATCCCACAGGATATCTACCATACCTCACAAGGTATATACTATACCTCAGTACCCAAGACACCGCAGTGTCTCCGAGTTCTAAGTATCTGCCGTACCACTATACTCGGGGCAATATAACCTACATGAGTCCTCGATATCACATACCTCTCAATTCTAGGCCTTATAACCTTCCTGAGTCTCCCATATACTCCTACGTCTAGGTTATACACCTTACGAATCCACAGTATTGTATATTACTCTTGGTTATATACCTTACGAATCCACGGTATCGCATATCACTCTAGGCTATAGTCCGCGCGAGTGTGGATACAATGCCAGTTACACTCTCAGGCTCGCAGTTCTTCGAGCTAACAGCACTAGAGGAACTAGTCCTCTCAATGAGCAACAAGTCACACATCCATGCATCTTGACTGAACTACCTCCTGTGATCCGTGTAAAACCTCGCAAGGTAACACCGACATCACCTATATTCAACACCCGGAATAACTGCTGCGCATAACCAATAACCAAGCTATCACACCTAACTACTAGATCAAACCTTGATCCTGCTGAGTTCACTCAAGACCTGGCCACACCAGCCAACCAACTTATCGAATAGATCAAACCACCATCGATCTCATTGATTTCAACTAACAATCATACCCCGCATGATATATATCATACCTCGCAAGGTATTCAACTATACCACAGCACCCAAGACACCACAACATCTCCGAGTTCTGGGTATCTGCCATAACCCGCAGGATATCTATCATACCTCTCAAGGTATTCAACTTTACCACAACACCCAAGACACCGCAGAATCTCCGAGTTCTGGGTATCTGCCATACCCCACAGGATATCTGCCATAAGAAAATAATACCCCGTGTATTAAATTCTAACATGATTAAATTCATTCCTCATGAAAATAATCAGCGCCACACCACAAGAAAGTAATACACCTCGTATTAAATTCTAACATGATTAAATTCATTTATCATGAAAATAATCAGCGCCTCCTCGAACCTTCCAGCGTTGGCCCGCTTTAGAGAAACTCCTCAAGACAACAAAGCTAGGACAACTTTTACCACTCAACCGTCCGTCGTAGCGAACCGTCAATACGAACGTATTAAAACAAACAAGTACCATACGCTTGTACCTTCCGATCCACCACATTGAATAGCTTCATGAGCCTCCCCAACTAAAACTGGACAAGCTTTATCACTTCCCCATTTGGCGCAATGAATCGTCAATACAAACGTAATAAAACAAATAAGTACCATACACCCGTACCTTCCGACTCACCACACTGAACTGCTCCATGGGTCTCTCGGTCCTATCGTTTGATTCATTTCCCCGAACAAGCCTAACTGGATCCGCATCAACAACAACAAACATGAGGTTAACACTAACAACCTTTGAGGTCAACTTTCACTCCATATGCTCATACTCCTGTCTCAGACATACATTACTCTCAACTCATGCTTGTACCTCCCCACTCTCAGGCCACACAGTCCCTTGAGTGATTGGCACATTTGAAGATCTAGATAATGGCCCATCCCCCAGTGAATTGTTCAGAACCTACGCGTCCTTAGAGCAATCAAGTCTAAACATCTATAAGCATCTCTGACCGAAACTACTTCATGTGGTCTGTATACAACATAGCAATGTCCACAAACCACACCTCATGCCACTACAGATCATCCCATTCACTCTAGGTGTCTGTTGATCCGCCTACGACATCGTAATGTCCGCGAACCACTCAAGCTTTTAATCCCTGGAAAACTTTTCCATGACACTCGTGCCAACAGCAATAAGAATCACCCCTCTTATTACTCACATGCATACTCGCTTTTTAACACCAAAACGAAATGCATAACCCCGACTAGCAAGTTTTCAATAATAAGAACACTCATCTTATTAAACCTCATAATGTAACATCATTATACACAACGGAAATACAAAATGAAAACTTGTAGCACTCAGTTACTATCCTAAAACTGGAACCCACTGATGGAACCTCAAGCCTCAGCTTGCTTCCTAAACAACTCCCAAAACCTCATTTCCATCCTAGCCTCTGGCTTCCAAGTTTCCTCCTGAACGCCGACACAGTCCCACAGGACTAGCATTATCTGGATCCTTTTCCGACGAAGCTGCTTGAGAAACATCTCAATCTCAGATTCAATTTCTCAGATACTCGAACCTTTCGAATATCTTTGGCCCATATCCTAACTCTCGGATATCAGCCCACCACACAAAACTCTAAACTCTCCTTAGAGCCTTCTTTAACCGATCCGGAACTCTCTCGTTCCCCTACGATTTAACAACATGACACTCACCAGCCATGAGCAATAAAATACTAACCCGCATTTTATTACTATCCCACTAGAAGTAGTTCACTCTCGAAGATCACACCACGATACTGGCTTCTTTTCAGCCAAAAGCATCACAACGATTCAACCTATCGTTGACCAACCGACCGACTTACCGACCACAAGCATGAAACCAAGGTTCTCTAAACATCACAAGCATAGAAACACCCTTAAGGCTTCACCAAAAATAAATGGGAACCAACCCAAAAGAAATCAAACTCCCTAAGCCCCCACACAAGCTTAAATGATAACCTTTGGTCCCAACTCACCTTAGATAGGATGGATCTAGCTTTTTATGGACTCCCCAAGCTCAAGAAAGACCACACCTCCTCCTCAAAAGCCACGCCCAAACTCAGCTCCAACCCACTCTTTTCCAAGCTTCCCAAGCTTCACAAACTCTTGATCCTTCAAGATCCAAGTTCACCACAACCTTTTTTTCTCTCTTATTCTCTCTTCTCCAAGCTCACTCTCAAGCCCCAAAGCTTTCTCTTTCAGCCAAAAATGGTGACAATGAGAAGAAAAGAAGGAGAAGAAGAAGCCAAATTGGCTTTTGCCACTTATTTGAGAAATAACCCCACAACTTTCTATTCGATTTATGACACCTTTGGAACAAATCTAAATTCATCGTCTAGCAGGATCTATCAACCTCGCTCTATCGACCTGCCCTAGTCGATGGCTCCTATCGACCACACTTGGTCGATAGCCACTACGATTTCCCAACTCCTCAACTTAGCCTAGGCACAATCCTAAGGCCAAACCTCTAAACCACAACCAATACACATACCAAGCAAGGCCATGGAATTACCAAAAAACCACAACACACACCATCACCAAGCAAGCATAAGAACTCACAATAAAATCTTAACAAGGCACAACAAGCACAAATCCATGGTTCTCTAACCACTACAAGCTTAGCAAACTCTAGCTAAAGCTCCACAAATGACCAAAGGTTTCTAAGCAACCTAGGAACACCCCAAGCTTAGCACAACCCCACAAGCCCCCACACATGGCTTAATGATAACCGTTGGTCACAACTCACCTTAGAATGGATGGATCTATGCTTAGATGGACTCTCTAAGCTCAAGAAAGATCTCTCCTCTTCCTCCAAAGCTCACGCCACAAAGCCTCACTCGAATCCTTCCTGTTTCCAAGCTTCACAAAGCTCCACTCCCTTTGATCTCACAAGATCCAAACTTCTTAAGCTCTCACAAGCCTTCCTCTTCTTCTTCTCTCTTCCTCTCTCTAAGCTCTCAAGCTTAAAATCTCTCTCTCAGCCCCAAAAAATGGCGAGCAAGGAGAAGAAGAAAGGAAGAAGAAGCCAAATTGGCTTTTGCCACTTATTTGAGAAAAACCCCCCAACTTTCCAAACGATTTATGACACCCCCATAATAAATCTATATTGATTATTTCACCCCATAATCAATTTCTCGAGATTTGTCTAAGCTTCATAAACTCAAAAAAACTTCCAAATTAATTAAATTAATTAATTTCCCAGAACACGGGCGTTACATTTGTAATCTTTTTTTTTTTAACAAACCCAAATAATTTACCATATGTAATGTTATTCCATGGTACAGGTTGACCGCCAAAATATCTCTTTAATTTGTTTATTATTCTTTCTGCAAAGAAAGTTGGTAATCCTGAGATAAACCGTTCTTTCTAGAAAGGTTGATTACAGTAATTTCTTTGAAATATATTTGTCATAAATATATCTTTATACCATTTGAAGTCTCCTAATGTTGGACAACGTAGATTAGTTAAAATTAATTTTTTACTAGATAATTCTTTTTCTGGGTTACCAATAAAATGCATAGTCATTGTATGTATAAATACTTCTGTAGCGTTTTGTGTTTCTACGTCTGTAACAAAGCCGTCTTCTTCTTCTACTTGTTTAATTTCTATGTGGTTAATAATAGAATTTTGAAAATTTATGTCTAATGTATTATCCCACCAATATTTTAAGGTACCATTAAGACCAGTAATTAATAATACACATGCTTGTTTATCAGATAATCCCTTTGCTTTGTATGCAATACTTGCCATACCCATTTCTTGAAATAAATTCATCATTTCATATTCTGATCTTCCATCTATATTCCATTCGTATATACCTTCTCCAGTATATAGGTTTGTTGGTGAAAATTTATGACGTTCTTCAAATAATAAATCTGGGGGTGAATGTCTTGGATAATATGGTTTATTTGATTTCATCATTTTAATTTTTCTTCGATTAACTTCTTGATAATTTTCATTTTCAATTGATTGATTATTTTCATTTTCAAAAGATTGATTTTCTTCATTATCATCTATTATATTAATACCTTTGCATTTGTCTATACTTTCTAATCGTTTAGATATTGATTTAAGTATCTCATTTTTTGGAAATTTAACTTTTTGTGTTATAGGTTTAAATATGGGTTGGGATATTGAAGAAAAATGATGTTGAATTTGTTGCATATTTTCAATATATATTTTTTTCGTTTTCTAGTTTCATATCAATATTGTTTAATTGTTTAGCTATCGTATGTAATATTTGGCTTTGATAAATATTTTGTTCATAAATTGATTTTATATCTGAAACTATAACTGGATCTGTATCTATTTTACTTGCTCCGGTTTTAAATGGTTTAGCCAATATTTGTGTATCGTTTGTATTGATTTTAAATCTCCTAGTGGCGGATGAACTGATTTAGTTTTTTCTCCGTTTACTCGTTCCCATAATTGGTTTAAAGTTGTACTGGTATTAATTGTTTTGAATGGATAATCAAGGTTTTTAAGTATTGCGTAAGTTTCAAACCATATAAAAAATAGAATATTAATTTTTTAAAAACTTCATACAATTATACCATTCTTCTCTATAGAACGTGGTTATTTCTTTAGAGAATGTTTCGAAGTACCATAATATTTTTTCATTATTTTTCTCTGAATAAAAGTCTTGTTTAATATATTGTTTATCGATTTCAAATTCTTTTGAAATGACATTTATTGATTTAAAATCAGAATGAGTTGGGGATGTTGGATAAATATTAGGTCTTAGTTAAGCTATTGGCGTTGTAAAATTAATAGGTCTTTTTTCGGGATTAATGTTTTGTTGAATACTTTCTTCATCTGATTCAGTACTGGCTTTACCAGTCTTATAATCTGAAAAAGGCTCTTGATGTAAAAGGACTTATGCTTAGTGGTAACGGTTCTCTAAAAGATCCATATTGTAATAAAAATTTGAGATATTTGCTCTAATATAACAGAAAAGTGGTTAAATGACAACCACAGCTCACATCTTATAGAAATTACTCAAATAGTAAAAAGATTAAGGAAATGTCCATTAACATATTTATAAAACAGTAATTAACGATTATGCCATTTTGATTTATTTTAAATTCGGATTAAGATGATTTTAAAAAACACAGTTATTTTCTTTTTAAACTAAAAACGTTTCAGTTTCCATCTCTTTTCTTTTTTTTTTTTTTTTTTTTTGATAACCCAGGTATCCCAACGCTCCTCGACAAGGCAGGGGTCCACGTGTTAGCTATCGGAAACCCGACAGAGCAGGGGTCCACGTGTTAGACTATCGGTTTGCTCGGACTAGTCACGTGGGCAGCCAAACGGCACTCCACGTGTCGGCTCCTGGGACGCTGCAGCCCGTATGTGAATACCGCAGTGGCCAGGATTCGAACTCGTGATGGCGGGTACCTCAGCTGAGGGTCCTTTACCACCAGAGCTAGAGGCTCCGGTTGTTTCCATCTCTTATTTCATTCCAAATAAGAAAAACAAAATTGTGCATCCTCTTAAATGATGAAAAATCGAAACCCTAACGTCGTCTGCCTCTTCTCCTCCGCGTCGCTCGTCTCTTACTCGCGTGTCACGCCTCTTCTCCTCCGCCAATCTTCTGTCAATTTTGTCTCATTTTGTCGTATTGACTCAGAGAATTTTGTGTATTTTCCTCGTTCGAAAACCTCATTTCGGCAAGTTCTGAATTTCGACAAAGGTTTCTCTTTAAGTTACTCTTACTCTGATACCACAATGTTAAGATTTCATAGCGATTGTTAATAAAAACCATTTACACACCTTTTTATATGTTTGAAAGATTTTCTGGGATTGTTTTGCCCGTTGAAGATAACTACGGTATTTGGAAATTGTTTGACTTGAGTGTAATTGTTGGCTGATTTATTATAATAATGGTGGATTTATGTTTCATATGAGGGCTGATTTAGTGTATTACTATGTTTATGTTATGGCTGATTTAGAGCAATGTGTTTAAATAAGTTGCTGATTTAGGAAATTAATAGGTTTATGTTATGGCTGATTTAAGTCATTTGCTGGCTGATTTATATCTTTTGCTGGCAGATTTGTGTCTTCTTACGGCGAATTTATATTTCATATGATGGCTGATTTAGTGGATTAATATGTTTATGTTATGGCAGATTTATAACGGATTTATGATTCTTTTTGTGGCTGATTTATTTATTTAAATGGCTGATTTATGTCTATGATGGCTGATTTATGTCTATGACGGCTGATTCATGTCTTTATAAACAGATGGATGGAGCGAAAAAATTCCCGCGTAGACTTTACCAAGAAGGAAAATCTCCATTGCAGAATAAAAGCATGAATCACAACTGTCAGCTGGGAAATTTCGCACGCCTTAGAGAAACAATAGGTCTCGATGCTTGGGAAGAAATTAAGAAATCATCTCTTGGATTCATGCCTAAGCTAGTTGATAGTGATTATGTGTGGTCTACTACAATTGTACATTTTCTACTCACCCGTCAGTTGGCAATACAAAATGAGTATGAGATTTGGGTAGCGATCGGTGGTCAACCAATCAGGTTTAGCTTGTATGAATTTGCTGAGATTACGAGGCTAAACACAGATGCACTGCCAACCAAGGATTGTGAAGCTGACTACACTAGTTTTTGGACAAAGTTAGGTGTTCCACATGGAGTTGGACCAAAGTATGATGAATTGGCTAAATGTTTTGGTAGATGTCGTGGATGGGATTTACCAGAGTGGAAGATGTTGGGGATGTTATGTATTCTACACATGAGTATTCATGGTGTACATCATAATTCTAGACTCCCTTTAGAAACTGCAAAAAGAGTCTTCAAGGACGAAGACATTGCTGATTTTCCATGGGGTTGGGTGGCATTTAAAAGTCTTATAAATGGTGTAAAGATTTTTCAGTATGAAGGAAGTTCCTATACTGTCAACGGCTGCGTGCACACGTTGCTCATTTGGGCGTATGAATCAATTATGGTGTTCAGAGAGCATTTTGGGAGAATATTACAATGGAATGAAATTCCATTTCTTCGATGGGGTGGAACTCGTACGCGTGAAGATTTAGATAAGGTTATTAGTAAGGAGATTGAAGAGCATGGTGAGGTAATATTTTCATGAAACTAATTATTTCATATGTTGCGACTGACTTTTTATAACTTGGCGACTGACTTATTGTAACTTTGTGGCTGACTGATTGTAGATTATGATGGTTGACATATTATAACTTTGCGGCTGACTAATTGTAGATAATGGTGGTTGACTTATTATAAATTTGCGGCTGACTTATTGTAGATTATGATGGCTGACTTATTATAACTTTGCGGCTGACTTTTGTTGTGCTTCTTGATATAGGTGTGTGTTAGGAGGATGATTATGAAGTCTTTAGAGGAGATATATCCTACTTGGGGTGGTGATCAAAGTGAAGACAGAGAGCTTCATAAATTGATAGTTGACATTATTAAAGATAAGTTTGTTAAAAGTTATTGGGTTGTCAAGTTAAAGAAAGTTGAAGTTAGATCACTTCCACAGGAAGGAAAATTTGTGGAAGTGAAACAGAAAAGAAAGAAAGGAGCGGAAGAAGAACTTTCAGAGCCTGCGAAGAAGAAAGAAAAAGAGATGATGATAGAGGAAAAAAATCATGTGGGAGTGATCAACACAACCAAGAGTATGAGAGAACTCTTCTTGTCAGTGGCCTTGTGAAAATGGTGGACAAAGTGTACAAAAGATTGGATGACATGGAGAAAAACATCAGCGGAATGGTTGAAGGAATAGAAAGTAGTCTTGAAGCCAAACTTGAAGCCAAACTTGAAGAAAAGTATGGCCATAGGCTAACTTTGGTTGAAGGACAAGTTGGGCCGTTGGAGAATCAAATCAATTGGATTAAAGAGCGCTTTGAAGCTCGTGAAATGGAAAATTCCAATGTTAAAGATGACAACTCGAAGGTTTATCAAGAGGAAGAGTTCACTAGCCCAGTATGTGAAATGTCCTAAATTGGCTGATTTATTAATCTAGTTATGTCTGATTTCTGATGCTCTCATGGCTGATTTATGTTTTAGTCATGGCTGATTTATGATTCAGTCATGGCCGATTTATGAGTGAGCCAAACCATATGTGGCTGACTTATTATTTACACAAATACTTATAGTTGTAATTTTTTCTTTACTTTACACAAGTGTGTCGCCATCAGAAGCATAAAATTCAAGAGAAGGACAATAAACTTGTGAAGAAAGGGAATAAAAAGAACGTAAAGCCAAAAGGTATGTTGAAAGTTGATAGTGATGTATTTGATGTAACCGAAACATTTCATGAAGAAGAGAACAAGTTGTTGCATGAATCTGAAGATGACGAGGAGGAGAAGCTTAGGCAAGCAAAACTATCAACTGCACTAGATGCCCTGCAGAAAGGTTTATTGTCTCTTGACAAAGGTTTAGATGGAGTTGTTAAGAAGAAAATGTTTCCACCACCTCCACCGTATCCGTATATTGAAATCACTGGATTGACGCATATGAGGAAGGGTTTCACTCCTTTAGTAGCAATATATGATCCTCTGAAACTGGTTGATGCGAGTAAATTGCAAGTAGTTTATGACTACCTTAAACCATATGAGTAAGTACAAGTTTTTTTTTGTTGGATGCCAAAACTTTCGCTCACTATCCCTCTTCTTTATTCATTAGGCATATTCCCCTTTCGAAAAAATTGTCTGAAGAGATAGAGTTCTACAGGATTCAAATGACCCCGAGAAATGATTGGCTTAACGATAAATATGGATGGTTGTACGATTATGTAAGTCAAGGTTATGGCCGATTTTTTATTTAGTCTTGGCTGATTTTTGATTTAGTCATCGCTGATTTTTGAGTCAGGCATGGCTGATATATGATTCAGTCATGGCTGATTTATGATTCAGTCATGGATGATTTATGATTTAGTCATGGCTGATTTATGATTCAGTCATGGCTGATTTATGATTCAGGCATAGCCGATTTATGAGTCAGTCATGGCTGATTTACTACTACATTACGACTGATTAATTAATAATAATTGTCTTTTTTTTTACTTATAGGACATGTCTTTGTATTTCCGACTGTTAATGAAAAGGTCTATGCAAGTGTCATGTCCTTTTTACACTAATCGGATTGCGTTTATCGATCAATGGTTCATCGGTATGTGGGTGACGGATTATAAACAGTTTAACATCAATCCAAAGAAATGGAAATTCACCTAGGCGTATATTGATTTAACAAACGGTTTGTCCCGGACCGACCAGCCGACAAACAAGAAGTGGATACAAGACTTTGATTACTTGTTACTAGTTCACCAAATTTCTGGCTGTCACTGGATAATGTTGTACGTTGATCTGGTTAGTGAGAAGATAGATTGTTACGACAATATCATGGGAGCAGGTACAGCCGAGCAAGACAAGGGCGTACATGAACAATGTAATGTGTTCACACGAATGATACCCGCACTGTTGAACGAAGTAATTCCTCCTGATGTCCAAAAGCCACATAATAAACAATTTGACTGGAGACGAAGGAAAGACATCCCTCAAAATGACAACCCTGGTGATTGTGCGTGTATTCGGCCAAGTATGTTGAGTGTTTAGCGCTTGGTGTAGTTTTTGATGGTCTAAGCGATAGGAATGTCCAGGCCTTACGGTTAAAGATGGCAGCGAAGATTTTTGATGAGGTACCTGACTTGTATGCTCAATTTAACTAAAGAGGTCATGCTATATGTTGTTTTCCCTTTTATGTGTATGTAATTATGGATGTTAATGTGTTTCTAGTTATGGCTGATTTCTGCAACATATTACTCTTAGTTATGGCTGATTTATGATCATATTTCACTGATTGTTTAAGGTAGTGTTGATGAAATCATGTTACAACAATAAATATTTTGATCTGATTCAATATGAGGGATCACATAAATGTTTCAATTTGAAAGATTCACATAAATAGTTTTTCGTTATTTGATGTTTAAGATTAGATATAACCTTTGTCTTGGAAAATAAAAATATTCAAACAGACTAAACTAGAAACAATATGTAGAAGACCAACAATTTGTATTCATGAGATTGATAAAGAGATACATTCATTATGATCAACAATATTTATTCATGAGATTGAAAAAGAGAAACATTCATTACGGTTGATATATGTTTAAGAAATTACTGCTATATTGTTTAGGGAACCGCTGATTTATGTTTCAACCTTGATTTCATTACGGTTGATTTAGTAATCTAGTTATGGCTGATTTATGTAACATATTGTTCAAGTTATGGCTGATTTAGGTAACATATTAAATCCCCAAATATTTCTATGGGAGATTTGGATATAAAGGAACTTTAAAACAATTTTTGTCCATTTACACCTTTATTTTATATTTTTGGTGATGTAATGTTTTTGAAATGTGAAATTCCAATTTTTGTAAACATAATATTGTACCATCTGGAGTTCAACTATAACCAGTCGGAATTCAACAAAATTTACTCTTTTATTATTTAATTTCATTTAATTAATTAATTAAATATAATATTGTACCATGTGGAGTTCAACTATAACCAGACTGAGTTCAACAAAGTTTTCTCTTTTATTATTTAATTTTATTTAATTAATTAATTAAATATAATATTGTACCATGTGGAGTTCAGCTATAACCAGAAGGAGTTCAACAAAGTTTTCTTTTTTATTATTTAATTTTATTTAATTAATTAATTAAATATAATATTGTACCATGTGGAGTTCAACTATAACCACACAGAGTTCAACAAAGTTTACTCTTTTATTATTTAATTTAATTTAATTAATTAATTAAATATAATATTGTACCATCTAGAGTTCAACTATAACCAGACGGAGTTCAACAAAATTTTCTCTTTTATTATTTAATTTCATTTAATAAATTAATTAAATATAATATTGTACTATCTGGAGTTCAACTATAACCATACGGAGTTAAGCAATGTTTACTCTTTTATTATTTAATTTTATTTAATTAATTAATTAAATATAATATTGTACCATCTGGAGTTCAACTATAACCAGATGGAGTTCAACAAAGTTTTTTCTTTTATTATTTAATTTCATTTAATTAATTAATTAAATATAATATTGTACCATCTGGAGTGGATTCCAGACTAACCAAACTTCCACGTTTTTCTTCATCGACAATAAATCCCCATTGTTTAATGTCATAGAATCTCTATCGTCCACACATAACATAGATTTGAAGCATAATCTTCAAAGAACTGGAAAAGTCTTCAACAATGATGTAAAGGAGAAGTAAAAGGATGTAGAAGACGATATTAGGTTAAAAAACTAATTAAATCCAAAATTTCCCTTAAAATTATAAAATTAAATATTTTGTTTTCCTTTTTTATTAGTGATCATTAATTAAATTTTTTAGCATTTAAAATATTTTTGAATTCGAATCTAAACTTTTTAGAATACGTATTCTAAATCTTTTAGATCATAGAATACGTATTCTAAAACGCTTAGATTATGAAAAAATTTTAGAATGCGTATTCTAAAACCACTTTTAGAATACATATTCTAAAAATTCAATTCTAAATTTTTTTGACCATGAACGATTTCTTAATATATTTTAGAATACGAATTCTAAACATTTTAGATCACCAGAATACGAATTCTAAACTTTTTAGATCACCAGAATACGAATTCTAAACTTTTTAGAACAACTTTAAAACCTAAAAAAAGATACTTAAACTGCCCAAAATGAAACATTTTATTCTTCAAATCTTCTCTAAACTTGTGTTTCTACATGTTTATCTAGTCTTTTTCTAAAAAAAAAGGTTATTAATCAAGTAGGAAAAAATGACAATTTACAAAATAAGGTGTATATGGACAAAATATGTTTTAGAACACCGTTTTTCCAAATTTTCCTATTTCTATTAAATACCTTAAACCACAGTACTCAAATCTATACTATATCAAAGTTGAAGCTATAGTGCTCTTAGGCCGTCAACATAGGATTTAAAAAACTCTATATTATTGGTTCATGTCAGCATTTAACATAAATTAAGATGATAAGTTGCCAAAAACTAAAAAAAAGGAAAACTTGGTTTCTACCAAAAACTAAAAGAGGAAAATTGATTTCTGCCAAAAACTTAAAAATAAAAAATTAGCAACAAAATTATAGAAATTACTCAAAATCACGAAGTTCATATATAAGAGAATTATGAATTAATTTCTTATTAATGAATAATAAAAATATATATTTTTCATAGCTTCATAACTTCATATTTTCCTAATAATTAATTAAGACATTCTATAATATTTTTATAAACATTGGTCATTAAAATAAAGAAAATTGCTCTCATAATATTTCTACGTCCCGATTTATATAGTATAGATTTTTACTAAAAATATTCACTTCATTATTGCGAGTCTAATTATTTCTCATGACTCTTTCGTTTTTTCAATGAGATTTAGCAATAAATTGATATCTTCCAAAAAAACTTAAAAGGAAAATCATCACCCAAATAAAAAATAAAATAATATAAATTACTTCAAATAATGATTTTAGTATCTAAGGAAATTATGAATTAATTGCTTATTAATGAATAATAAAAATTATAAATTTGCTAATTATATTTCTTATAGATAATATTTCTAAATTTATTAAATACCCTAAATCATTTATAATACTAAAAATCTTGAACCTAAAACCGTTTACTTTCATAAATCTATATCTCATTTCTTATGTTTGATTTCTGTTTTGCTTCTTGATTTGCTTAGTTTTGTGTTTAGTTGTTTGATTAGTGTGTTTCATAAATTGTTTGAAACAAATAATTTATCATCATGTATCTATGTGTGTTATATTTCTTTCTAGATATCGTTTTATGCTCATCATCTCAATGTTGCAGCAATCTAAGTACATCTGTGATCGAGACATATCATCTCATTCCGGTGACGTTACACCTTGCTCACAACGATTGGTATTTATTTACTTATTTTGTTGCTCTTAACAATTTTGTTATAGTTGTATTAGATGTTGTTTACAAAGAGACCAACTTTTAGAGTTTATGTTGACATATCACCTAACTATTTCTTTCATCCCAGTTCATCCAAACGTGTATTCAATCACGTTGCCGATAGATTGATGAGTGGAGTTATGTTTTCCTCTACTTTTACGAGAGATATATGATAGCTTGATAAAAGAGCCTTCGTATGAGTTCTCAAAGGTTAGATCCCATAATTCATTGCTAAAGGCATACTTAACGTAGATCTAAATCTTTCCGTATATATTAAAATTTTAATGCATCTTTTGATTATTTCTCCATTCGTAAGAAACTTGCTGGAGAGCCATACTCAACGTAGATCTAAATCTTTCCGTAAATAATAAAATTTTAATGCATCTTTTGGTTATTTCTCCATTGGTAAGAAACTTGCTGGAAAGGCATACTCAACGTAGATCTAAATCATTATGTAAATAATTAAATTTTAATGCATCTTTTGGTTATTTCTCAATTGTGTCGTTGGTAAGAAATCTGCTGGAGAGGTTGAGAGAGCAAAATGATTCTCACCGGTAAAACACAAATGCAGTAAAACAAAAAGTTGGTGTGATTATAATGAACCAAATTAGTAGAATCAATGTTGGTACATAGTTCTTTGTTATCGTTTAAAGTTAGCTATTCAATAATTTTGATATTTGATCTATTCTTCATCCTCTCTACTGAATAACAATCACTTTTTTTACTAAATAACAGAATCAATGTGTTTCTTTGATTTGTAGATGTTATTTAAACTTTGGGGAAGAAATAAGAAACAGAAGAAACTATTATACATAACACATTGCTTAAAAATCTCTTACTAACAAACATAGGAAGTTAAACCAAGATATTCACATAGAGTGTCCAAGTTAGCAGAAAAATTGAAGAGAACCAAATCTGAAATTGAAGGTTTGTGTAAACAGTTAGTTGATAAGAATAAAGAAGATAGCTTCGCGACGCTTGATTCAGAATTAATGGAGGTGAGAGGAAATTTAATGGAGAAGGAAATTGAGCTGCATAGTCTAAAAGTGAAACGGAGAAAATAGAGGAAACCACAACGTGCATGGACATCATGGAAGCTCAGATTAGAAGAGGGAAGGTTCAGTGTGAGCAATGGAAGAAAGCGGAATCAGTTTTCCTGGGAGCTTTTAAGACCTCCAGCTCCAATTAATCCTGGTCTAAATTTGTTTGGAATGAATGTTGAAGATTGTTGTTGCCTCCGTAGTATTGATCCTGAGATTAGGGATTATTTATTTCTTCATTGCGAAGACGGAGAAGAGGTTCTGCATCAGCGTTGGGTCTCATCTTGATCTGGTCATGCTTCCCCAACGCTCAAGTGACTGGCCTTGCAATCAACAATCTTACATAACAGCATCTATATCTCTCCGAAAACTATGTTCCATCAGATAGTTAAGAATATTTGTGCTACATTTCTTCCTCAATGATAACATAAAGGTTGTTGTGGGCTTCTGTCCAAATAGTTCACCTACTCATAGATCCAAAATCAATTCTATGTTGCTCCTCTTATTTCCATCCTGCCTTTTAAATTTCTTTTGACCATAAAGACTCTCATTGCCTTTACATCAATTGTATCTAAACTCTTATTTCTTTAAGAAATATATATTTACTATGAGACGGCAAATGTTGTGGAGAGAACAATTTAATTGAGAATATCTAAACATTGAAAGAGTTTGGTGTGTTACTAGTTTTTTTCATAATACTATAAAAAAAATTGCATTGGTATTGTACATAAATTTGTATAACTATATCCTTTTTTTAACGTTGCCACATTTGGTTTTGAAAAATGCATCAATACTTAAAACAATACCTTAATTGTTAGAAAGAACTAGACATAGGAATGTTTTTGATCGAAAAAAGTACAAATTTATTGATCCTTAAATTATATAAACATATGCAAAATCTTCCATGACATTTCATTACTTTATTGGGGTTTCCACCAATTTGGGAAAAATGGTACAATAGTTCAAAAATCTTAAAAAATATTTGTTTTGCCTTTTACACACTTTAACATAGGAATACATGGATTCAACGACTGTCCAACATCATTCAGAAGAGAGTTTACTAGCATCATATGTTATAACCATTTATTTATTAATTATTTTTATCTCGAGGATAGCTAAAAGAAAAAAGTAGTTGTATCCTAACATGATGATTCTTAATATTCTTGCTATTTTTGAGTTCTTTGTTCTAAACTATCTACTATGTTCACCTGAGGAGGCTTTCATATGTTCAAGTTGTTGGAGGTGTTGGAGATAAAATTTTCAGATAAGTCTTCATTTCTATTTCGGGAAACATATATATCTCATCGAGAAAGCAAAGGACTCGTAAAATTCAATTACACATGCAAAAATAATGTAGAGTTTTGTAACAATGTTGACGATGTGGAGATTTCAATAACACAATCATACTTGTGGGATTTTTGCAAAGTTTTTGCTCTAAAACAAAATATAAGACTGAAAGATTCAGAAAGAAGTTTTGCAGCATTGTTGCTAAGTGTTTGACATGAAAATGCACCCATAAGTGGAACAATATTTGTCTATGATTATGATGGTCAAATGGTGGTGGTTGATCCTAAATTTCTAATGCAATCAAGTGGAAATCAACTTCAAGACATATTTCAAGCCATAAATGTAGATAACATTTTATCAAAAACTACATATGCAAGCATTACAAAGACAGCAATCCTAACTCTATTAAAATTGATATATCATATTTCAATATGTTTTCAATACAAATATTTTTCAAATCCTCATTTTACATTAAATTTATTTTTCTATAATTATAAAAAAACATATATAATTAAAATAAACCAAAATGAAATATTACACAATATTCTGCCTACATATAAAATTATATAAGTACAAAAATATATTAGACAAATTAATAAAAATAGACCCACGCATAGCGTGGGTAAAAACCTAGTCTATTGTGATGACCACATTTTTTTTAACACGCAATTACTTAATAAATAAATGCCCATATTTTTAAATATTCTCCAAGTAATTAACATATAACAAGCAACAACGATAACACATCTTCAACAGTTCTACCAGTTCTAGCAATCCTACGAAAGCTACAAAACCTACCGGTCCTAATCATCTTCCCCCTCCTCGCCTCGATTCCACGATCACGCCTTATCTTTACCTGAATCGACAAAAGTGATGCATCAATATTTGGTAAACCAAACACTTAGTGAGATTGATACTCCCAACAACGGGTTATATGAAAGCCCACACAATTCAAACAACCCCACCAACACGAAATAATAATACCACGTATTAATTCAAACAATAAGCTAGCATGCAACCTTATGCAAAGCTAATCAAACACATCCAATACTAACCACCTAGCAATTCACAAAATCAAGAAATGCTAAAAACACAAGTCACAGAAAAACATGGTCAATCGACCACACTCTATCGACCAGCACCATTGATACCCCCTATTGACCACACCCTATTAACCACACTTGGTCGATAGCCACTATCGACCATGACCTATCGACCTTAACCTAGTCGATAGCCATCCTAAAAACCATCCGAAGAGACTCATCGACTTACCTATCAATCACACCTAGTTGATACACCCAATCGACCTCGCTCTATCGACCACACTTGGTCGATTAGCACTAGGAAAACACTCAGTAGGATCTATCGACCAACCTATCGACCTGCCCTAGTCGATACACCTTATCGACCTCGCTCTATCGACCACATCTGGTCGATAAGCACTAGGAACAATGTCTAGCAGAATCTATCGACCTCGCTCTATCGACGTGCCCTAGTCGATAGCTCCTATCGACCTCGCCCTATGGACCACACATGGTTGATAGCCACTACGATTTCCCAACTCCTCAACTTAGCCTAGGCACAATCCTAAGGCCAAAACTCTAAACCACAACCAATGCACATACCAAGCAAGGTAATACTACACCAAGCAACTAGGGAAACACTCCCAAAAAGCCATGGAATCACCAAGAAACCACAACACACACAATCACCAAGCAAGCATAAGAACTCATAATCAAAGCTTAACAAGGCACAGCAAGCAAAAATCCATGGTTCTCTAACCACTACAAGCTTAGCAAACTCTAGCTAAAGCTCAACAAATGACCACAAGGTTTCTAAGCAACCTAGGAACACCCCAAGCTTAGCACAACCCCACAAGCCCCCACACATGGCTTAATGATAACCTTTAGTCACAACTCACCTTAGATTGGCTGGATCTATGCTTCGAAATATCTCATCTCTTCCTCTAAAGCTCACGCCACAAAGCCTCACTCCAATCCTTCCTTTTCCAAGCTTCACAAAGCTCCACACCCTTTCATCTCACAAGATCCAAGCTTCACCAAGCTTAACAAATCCTTTCTCTTCTTCTTCTCTTTTCTCCAAACTCACTCTCAAGCTCCCAAGCTTCCTCTTTTAGCCACAAAAATGGCGACACAAGGAGAGAAAGAGAAGAAGAAGAAGCAAAATTACTTTAGACTTTTTATTGAGAAAAACCCCACAACTTTCGAAACGATTTATTACACCCCCGGAACAAATCTAAATTGATTATTTCACCCAATAATCAATTTCTCGAGACTTATCTAAGGTTCATAAACTCGAAAAATCTTCAAAATTAATTAAATTAATTAATTTTTGGAACACGGGCGTTACATTTCTCCCCCACTAACATAGATTCGTCCTCGAATCTTACGTTATCGTTCATCTCCAATGAACCGTCCATCTCCAATGAACCTTAATCGTCGCAACGATTACTTAACCCTCAGCCAATCCGGCCAAGTCAACACACACACGAGGTTTACAACCACCCTCCGAGGCTTTACACTACCTCCCGACCTACCCGGCCAACACACGAGATTAACTACGAATCTTTGAGGTTTTTACACTACCTTTTGACCAACCCGGTCAACACACACATACACATGTACAAGCATGTAAATCCATGGTCCATAACTAACCTCCGAGGTTTCCCACTCAGTCTCTATGCTTACGACCCCCCAACATCATATGTGCTTACTCACAGACCAAACCCCAATACCCAAGACCCCGCAGCATCTCTGAGTTTTGAGCATCTGCCATACCCCGCAGGATATCCACCATATCTCGCAAGATATTACCCATACCACAGCACCCAAGACACCGCAGCATCTCCCAGTTCTGGGTATCTGCCATACCACTCAACTCGGTGTAATATAACATATATGAGTCTTGATATCCCATACCCCTCAATTTTGGGCAATATATCCTACGTCTAGAATATAAACCTTATGAATCCACTGTATCACATATCACTCTAGGCTATTCACCTTATGAGTCTGGGTACATCGCCAGTCACACTCTCAAGACACGCAGTCTTTTGAGCTATCGGCACTACAGCAACTAGTCATCTCATCGAGCAATAAGTCACACATCTATAAGCACCTCAACTGAAATACCTCACATGATCTGTGTAAATCCTCGCAAGGTAACACTGGCATCACCCATATTCCGCACCCAGAATATCTGCCGTGCATAACCAATAACGAGGCTATCACACTTATATCCAGTCACTTCGGGTACACCATAATCTCTTCCTGATTATGATCCAAGCTTTTAAATTCTCATAAAAACTTTCCATGACACTCGTGCCATCAGCAATAAGAACTGCCATCTTATTACTCCCATGCATTATTGCTTTTTAACACCAAAACAAAATACATAACCATGACTCCCAATGTCATCAATAATTAGAAATACTCATCTTATTAAACACTCATAATATAACATCGTTATACCCAACGAAAATACAAAATGAAAACACATAGCATACAGCTACACACCGAAACTGGAACCTCTCGATGGAACTCAAGCCGCAGCTTCTTTCTGGAACCACCTCCGGAACCTCATTTCTATCCTAGCCTCTGGCTCCCAAGTTTCCTTCTGTACACCGCCATAGTCCCATAGAACTTGCATCATTGGAATCTTTTTCCGATGAAGCTCCTTGACCCCCCTCTCGAGAACTCTCAAAGGTCTCGCCTCAACGGTCAGATTAGGCTGGAGATCTAATGGAATATCAGCCAATACCTCATCACCCTTATGCAAACACATCTTCAACATCGACACATAGAAGACCTTATGAAATGCCTGCATAATCTCGGGTAACTCCAACCGATACGCTACCGGTCCAACACGCTCTATAATCCAGAATAGCCCCATATATCTCGGACTCAACTTAGTTGCAGTAATGGACCTGTTCGGACCTCTCAGCAAATCCATCTTGAGATACAATTTATCTCCCACCTCAACACAAGCTCTTTCCGCCTCTTATCGGCATAACTCTTTTGCCGATCCTGGGCCTCTTTCATGTTCAACTTCAAAAGCTGGATCTTCTCTGTGGTTTCCTGAACAAAACTCACACCCAATGTGATCCTCTCCCCCACTTGAGTCCAACACAAAGGTGTACGATATGGCCTCCCATACAGAGCCTTGTATGGAGCCATCCTAATACTCGTCTGTTAGCTATTTTTATACGAAAACTCTAGCAAGCTCAAGTGATCCACCCAATGACAACCCTAATCCAGCACGCACATCCTCAACAAATCCTCCAGAGTCTGGATGGTCTTCTCGGACTGCCCATCTGTCTGAGGATATAAGCCGTACTCATGTGCACCCTCCTGCCCATCTCCGCCTGAAACGCATTCCAACACTCAGATGTGAACTTAGGATCCCGGTCTGAGACAATGCTCACCGGTACTCCATACAATCTCACAATCTCCACGAAATCCATCGTGATCATATCCCACTTCCAATCTGGAAGGGTAAACTCCGCAACAAACCACTCGGGACCTGGTGCTCTGCCTTCACTAACTGGCACACGTTGCACGCCGCAACCCAGTTAGCAACATCCTTCTTTATCCCAACCCAATGATTATACCACTTAAGATCCCAGTACATCTTAGTCGCCCCGGGATGAATCGAGAATATACTCGCATGAGCCTCACTCCGGATCTCTCTCCTCAAACCCTCATCCAAAGGTACGCATACCCTACCACTCACAAAGATAGTGTCATTCGCAGATACCTGATACTCAGAACCCACTTCTCTTGAAGCCTTAACCAAGCCCTCATCTTTTTCCTGAGCCAACCGAACTTTGCTCAAAAGATCCGCCTTATTAGCTGTCTCTAAACCCAAAGGTTCCTGGGATACAACACACAAACACAATGTGCTAATCTCACTCACCAAGGACTCAACCTCATACTTCTGATCCAAAGCCACCAGCTTCCGACTCAACGCATCCGCAACCAGATTAACCTTACCAGGATGGTAAGCTATCTCCAAATCATAATCTGCCACTAGCTCCATCCAGCTCCTCTGCCTCAAAATCAACTCAGGCTGAGTGAAAATGTACTTCAGGCTCTTATGATCCGTGAACGCTTGCACCTTTCCACCATAAAGATGAGATCTCCAAATCTTTAAAGTGAAAACCACAGCAGCGATCTCAAGATCATGGGTAGGGTAGTTGCCCTCATGCTTCTGCAGCTGCTGCAAAGCAGGCAATAACCTTCCCCCGCTGCATCAACACACAGCCAATACCAACTCCTGACGCATCAGTATACACCACGTAAGGCTCGTCCGGATCAGGCAACGCCAATACTGGAGTACTAGTCAACAAGGCCTTCTGTTTCGTTAAACTCTCCTTATACTCCGAGGACCACACGAAAGGAACATCCTTTCCTGCCAGCTTCGTCATAGACTTAGCCAAACTAGCAAAACCTTTAACGAACCGCCGATAATAACCTGCTAACCCAAGAAAACTCCTAATCTTTGTGGCATTCCTCAGCCTCGGCTAAGCACTAATGGCCCAAACCTTTACTAGATCTACCAAAACCCCCTCCGTAGAGATAACGTGGCCTAGAAAACCAATCTCCCGTTGCTAGAAGTTACACTTGCTCAACATAGTAAACAACTTATGTTCCTGCAGCTTCGCAAAAACGACACACATATGCACCTCATGCTCCTCCAGGCTATTCGAATACACCAAGATATCATCGATAAAGATCATCTGGAAAATACTGTTTATCAATCTCATAAATGCAGCTAGTGCATTTGTCAACCCAAATGGATCACCACACACTCGTAATGGCTATAACGAGATCTAAAAGCCGTCTTCCGGATATCTACCTCATCTGATGATATCCCGGCGCCAAGCCAATCTTGGAGAACCTAGTAGCCCCTCTCAACTGATCCAACAACTCATCAATCCGAGGAAGAGGATACCTATTTTTCACTGTGACTCGGTTAAGTCCCCGGTAGTTAATGCACAACCGAAAACTCCAATCTTTCTTCTTCACAAACAATACTGGTGTTCCCCACTGTTAAGTACTCGGGCAAATAAACCCCTTAAATAGCAACACCTCCAGCTGCTTTTTCAGCTCTGCCATCTTTGCTGGAGCCATCCTATAAGGAGCCTTGGATATCAGTGTTGTCCCCGGTTCGAAGTCAATCGTAAAAGGATCCGACCTAGATGGTGGTAACCCCTTTAACGACTGGAACACATCCTGGAACTCTGGAACGACTCGAATATCCTGAACCTTAGCCTCTTCAATGGCCTTCGGCAAAAAAATGGTAGCCAAATACTCCTCACAACCCCTCTCGATCATATGCTTGGCTTGCATAAATGAGATCACGACACTCCCGGAAGTAGGTCTCACCCTCTGATACACCAACCTCCCCTTGCCTCTGTCAAACTCAACATGCTCTGAACTTTCTGAGCTAATCCATGCCCAAAATGACATCGTACAGCTCCACAGAACAGATAATTAAATCGGCAGGCATAGACTCTCCTGCTACTTGAACATCCACGTCTCTAACATAACCATGAATCATCAGGAGCTTCCCTCCGGCAACCTCCACGAAACTCACACTCACACCGGGCTCGCTTCGAACATTAGCCTTCTCGGCCAATTCCAGAGTAACGAAGCAATGCGATGCTTTCGTGTTAAACAACACATGACACTCAATACCCCCAACACATATACATATGCCTAGAATCTGAACACCCTAACAAGCAACCAAAATTCCCCAACGCAGAATTAAACTTAGATAAATCTAAGAAAATACTTGTGATCGTCCTGAAACTCGGTTCTCCGGACTCGACGATCGAATACACTCGAGGCGCTGCTAGGGACACTAAGGTCTAGCGGGTTGCACCACTGTGGCCTTACTTTGCCGCACCTAGGGACACTGAGGTCTAATATGTCCCACCTCCTGGCCGTGAAAGCACACCTGAGAATCTATTCGTACTCCGTCCTTCTGAGGACAGCTTGCCACTCGGTGATCCATTCTCCCACACCTGAATACAGATGCGCTCTGAACTTCCCGAGCTAATCCTTGCCCAAAATGACATTATACAGTTCTAGAGAACAGATAATCAAATCGGCAGGCATAGACTCTCCCGCTACTTGAACATCCACGTCTCTAACCCAACCATGAATCATCAGGAGCTTCTCTCTGGCAACTTCGACGAAACCCAAACTCACACCAGGCTCACTTTGAATATTAGCCTTCTCGGCCAATTCTGGAGTAACAAAACAATGTGATGCTCCCGTGTCAAACAACACATGACACTGAACACCACCAACACACAAGGTCCCTGCACATATACATATGCCTAGAACCTTAACACCCCAACAAGCAACCAAAATTCCCCAACACAGAATTAAACTTAGATAAATCTAAGAAAATACCTGTGATCGTCCTTGAACTCGGCTCTCCGGACTCGATGATCGAATACACTCGAGGCGCTGCTAGAGACACTGAGGTCTAGCGGGCTGCACCACTGTGGCCTCACTTTGCCGCAACGAGGGACACTGAGGTCTAATATGTCCCACTTCCTTGCAGTGAAAGCACACCCAAGAATCTATTCGTACTCCGCCCACTCGGTGATCCATGCTTCCACACCCGAAGCAACCGTGACTACCCTGACTGCCTCTCGAAGCGCCATCCCACTCCCACTTTTGTCCTTGCATTGACTTACCGCCTCTGCTCGGACCAGCCTGCTGCTGTACTGATCTCGCCTAAAAACTCTGTGTAACTGCTACCACCTTGTCTTTCAGACCCTTCTTAAGCAATACCGCAGTCTCAACCAACTCATCAACCGTGCAAAATGCCCTCACCATGCAACAGTTCGCATGCAATCTCTGCACACGGGCCTACTCATTCTCAACTGCCCGTCTAGCATAAGACCCGAGCCTGTTGAACTCTACCTCATATTCGTGTACCGACCGATCATCCTGAGTCAATCTCACAAGCCTCGACTCTAACCAGTTAAACCCCTCCTAAGGGAAATACTTGGAGTTAAACTCCTCCACAAAATCTATCACGGCCATCTCGACCTGAACTCTCCAGGCTGCCACACCCCTCCACCAGAGATGCGTATCACCCTCCAGATAATGGACCGCAATGTCCACTTGGTATCCCGCGGGAGACCTACTCGAGAGGAAATTTCTCTCTACCCTCCTCAACCACGCATCAGCATCCTCATGATTAGCACCTCCAAAGAAAACCCTATGCCTATCCTCTGCATCTGCACCATCATCTTGAGCTAGGATGGGAGCTCCTCAACAACCGCAGCTGCAACCTGAGGCTGAACCTCAACAACCACTGGTGGTACCCTAGGAGCCTGAGCTGGTAACCGCTCCAACAACACTGTCAAGAGATCAGCAAGACGATCTTCTCAGGCATGAGCATCACCCGCTGCTAAACCCGCAGCACCTGCTGCTATACCTGCAGCACCCGCTGGAATACCAGCCACACCGGTACTCACACCGGCCATACCCTCAGACCCAATCTGACTCGCATGCGACTCATTGACCCGCTCCTCCACCACATGACCATGACCTCTACCCCAGCCACGGCCCCCACCATGCCCTCTAGCCATCTGCAGTTCAAAGAACAGGGACTAAGAAACGCTAAAACACAATCATCACAATAAAGATAACTCACCGTGGAATCCCACAAGGTTCAGAGAGGATGATTCTATGACCCCATGCAACACACAAGCTATCCTAGAACCATATCAGCTCTGATACCAAAAATGTGTTGGCCGCATTCTTTTTTTTTAACACGCAATTACTTAATAAATAAACTCCCATACATTTAAATATTCTAAAAGTAATTAACATACAACAAATAACAACGACCACCATTAGTCAACAGTTCTACCAGTTCTAGCAATCCTACGAAAGCTACAAAACCTAAAACTACCGGTCCTAATCATCCTCCCCCTCCTCGCCTTGATTCCACGATCACGCCTTATCTTTACCTGCATCGACAAAAGTGATGCATACACATTTGAGTGAGATTGATCCTTCCAACAATAGGTTATATGAAACAACCCACATAATTCAAACAACCACACCAACATAAAATAATAACACCACATATTACTTCAAACAATCAGCTAACATGAAACCTTATGCAAACCTAATTAAACACATCCATGACTAACCACCTAGCAATTCATAACATCAAGAAATGCTAAAAACACAAGTCACAGAAAAACATGGTCAATCAACCACAATCTATTGACCAGCACCTTCGATACCCCCTATCGACCAGACCTGGTCGATAGCCACTATTGACCATGACATATCGACCTCAACCTAGTCGATAGCCATCCTAAAAACCATCCGAAGAAACTCATCGACTTACCTATCGATTACACCTACTTGATACACCCTCTCGACCTCGCTTTATCGACATTACCCTGTCGATAAGCACTTGGAAAACACCCAGCAGGATCTATTGACCAACCTATCGACCTGCCCTAGTCAATACACATTATCGACCTCAATCTATTGACCACACCAGGTTGATAAGTACTAGGAAAACACCCTGCAAGATCTATCGACCAACCTATCGACCTGTCCTTGTCAATAGCTCCTATCGACCTCATCCTATCAACCACACCTAGTCGATAGCCACTACGATTTCCCAACTCTTCAACTTAGCCTAGGCACAATCCTAAGGCCAAGCCTCTAAACAACAATCAATACACATACCAAGCAAGGCAATACCACACCAAGCAACTAGGGAAACACTCCCACTAAGCCATGGAATCACCAAGAAACCACAACACAGACAATCACCAAGCAAGCATAAGAACTCACAATCAAAGCTTAGCAAGGCACAACAAGCACAAATCCATGGTTCTCTAACCACTACAAGCTTAGCAAACTCTAGCTAAAGCTCCACAAATGACCACAAGGTTTCTAAGCAACCTAGGAACACCCCAAGCTTAGCACAACCCCATAAGCCCCCACACATGGCTTAATGATAACCATTGGTAATAAATCACCTTAGAATGGATGAATCTATGTTTTGATGACCTCTAGAAGCTCAAGAAAGACCTCACTTCTTCCTCCAAAGCTCAGACCAACTAGCCTCACTCCAATCCTTCATTTTCCTAGTTTCACAAAGCTCCACACCCTTTGATCTCATAAGATCCAAGCTACACCAAGCTTACCAAAGCCTTTCTCTTGTTCTTCTCTCTTCTCCAAGCTCACTCTCAAGCTCCCTAGCTTCCTCTTTCAGCCACAAAAATGGTGACACAAGGAGAAGAAAGAGAAGAAGAAGAAGCAAATTTGCTTTTGACTTCTTATTGAGAAAAAACCCACAACTTTCAAAAACGATTTATGACACCCCCGGAACAAATCTAAATTGATTATTTCACCCCATAATTAATTTCATGAGACTTGTCTAAGGTTCATAAACTCGAAAGAACTTCCAAATTAATTAAATTAATTAATTTCCAGAACACGGGCGACACACTTATCGTCACGAACCACAAGTTTCAATTGCGTAAAAAACCATTGCCAAGAATCATCATTTTCAGTGTCAATCACACCAAATGCTAATGGGAAGATCTGAAAGTTACCATCTTGAGCTAATACTGTAAGTAGCGTCCCTTTGTATTTTCCATGGAGAAATGTACCATTCACAATGAGTACTTTGCGCATAAAATTAAAGCCACTGATGCTCGTACCAAAAGCAATAAATAAATACTTGAATCTCCCGCAATCATCTACTTCAAGACGAGTAAGTGTATCACGATTTGCTCTTGTTATCATGTGTAGATAAGAAGGTAACTCTTCATAACCCTTCTCAAGACTTCCCATATCGAGCTCCCTTGCAATTCTTAATGTCCTATAGGCCTTTCAGTAATCCATATATTAATTTTAGTTAATAAATCAGCCGCATTAAAATAAATAAATTAGTCGCAATAGTATAACTATTGTTGTAAATCAGCTGCAATAACTTAAATAAATCAGCCGCAATAGTATAAATACTTATTGTTGCCCTTCTTAAACATTTATGATCCGTAAATACTTGCACCTTCTCCCCATATAAATAAGATCTCCAAATCTTAAGTGCAAACACTACCGCAGCCATTTCTAAATCATGCGTTGGATAATTCCCTTTATGCTTTTTTAGCTGCCTAGAAGCATAAGCTATCACTTTATCCCTTTGCATCAACACACACCCCAGTCCTATTCTCGAGGCGTCCGTGTACACTACATAAGGCACACCCGGCTCGGGTAATGCTAAAACCAGCGTATTGGTAAGCATGTCCTTAAAGTTACAAAAGCTTGTCTCGTAATCCTTGGACCAAACAAACGGTACATCCTTCCCTGTTAGCTTATCAACGAGTTAGCCATACGCGCAAAGCCGTTAACAAACCTCCTATAATAGCCGGCCAAACCTAAGAAACTTCGGATCTTGGTGGCGTTTCTCGGCCTCGGCCAATCTGCTATGGCCTTAATCTTTTCCGAGTCTACGGATACTCCCTTATCCAAGAATACATGACCCAAAAAATCTATTTCTCGTTGCCAAAAGCTACATTTACTCATTTTAGCAAACAACTTAGGTGATGCTCGTGATCCTCGCGAGTCTTGGAGTAAACCAAAATGTCATCAATGAACATTATCACAAACTCATCTAAATGTTCCCGGAACACATTATTCATTAACTTCATAAATGTTGCTGGGGCATTAGTCAAACCAAACGGCATCAGAACAAATTCATAATGCCCATAACGCGTCCTAAACGCCGTCTTACGAACATCCATCTCATCAATCAGAATTTGATGGTAACCTGATGCCAAATCAATCTTAGAAAACCATGTAGCTCCCCTTAGTTGATCCAACATTTCATCAATTCTCGGTAATGGATACCGATTTGGAATCGTCACCCTATTTAATCCTCGGTAATCTATGCAAAGTCTAAAGGTTCCATCCTTTTTCTTTATCAATAAAACCGGAGCTCCTCAAGGTGAACTACTAGCCCTTATAAATCCTTTTTCCATAAGTTCTCCCAACTGCTTTTTAAGTTCATCCATCTCGACAGGTGCCATCCGATAAGGCGCCTTTGAGATCGGAGCCGTATCGGGCTCGAGCTCAATTGTAAATGGATCTGACCGTGATGGTAGCAATCCGGAGATCTCACGAAACACATCCTCGAATTCTTGGACAACCTGAATGTCCTTCAGCTGTATCCCGCTACCCTTTTCCACCGTAGTGATAGTAGCTAGTTAAGCCTCGCATCCCTTCTTTAACAACCACTCCACTTGAACGGCCGACACAATTAAACTTCCGGACGTGGGTCTAACTCCCTGATAAACCAACATCCGCTTACCCATCTCAAATTTGACCCGACTCCTGAAACAATCCAATTGGGCCTTATACTTTCCAAGCCAATCCATGCCTAGGATCACATCATTAAACTCTACTGGACAGATAACTAGATCGGCTCGCATATCAAGTCCGGCAATCCTAGTAGGCACGTCCTTGAACCTTTCCAACGTCCTCATTAGTTGACGACCAGCTGCTCTAACCCATCCGTGATGTCTTCCCAGTTCCTTCCGGAATCTTCCTTTACCGATCAACTTCGGGGTCACAAAACAATGTGAAGCTCCCAAGTCAAACAAAACATGGGTCTCTATTCCGCCCATGCTTAAGGTCCCTACACAATTTTTTACTACTAAGGAACCCCAAAATAACCACACACACAAAAATAAACAAACGGAAAAATCACAAGTTAGGTTTTCCCGAAACTCACCAGTGATCGGACGAGAAGTACTCAGACCGCTCGTGTCATCAGCCATCGTATACACCTGGTGCATGCCCGCTGGCCTCTTAGGAGGTGGTGGTAATGCCTGTCCTTGCCCCTGATCTTGCTTCTCCGCTAACTTCGGACATTGATTCTTAAAATGCCCTGGCTCCTTACAATAGTTGCAAGTCCTTTCCCCTTCGGGTTTTGGGCAATTGGCGATCCTATGATCCTTACTACCACACCTGAAATAGCCTCCACTCGAGTAACCAGAACCACTCTTCCCACTCGGCTTACTCGAACCGATGTTTTCCCACGTTGTCTTTTGTCTGGAACTGTCACTGGGCTTGGTACCTGAAGAACTACCTTGAGACTTGTGGTTATCCGCCGACTTAGCTTGTCTCTTGTTCTCCTCAGCCCTCATACCGGATTCAATCACAGCTGCCTTCTCCACAAGGTCAGCCATGGACCCATAATCCTGCATCAAACACTGGTTGTGCAGTTCCAGCCGCATACCGCGCATGAATCTATGGATCTGAACCCATTCATCCTACAAATCTCTACCCGCATATCTCTTAAGGCTATTATACTCAGCCTCATATTCTCTCACATTCTTAGACCCTTGTCTCAGATCCAAAAACTGACTCTCCAACCGATCTATGGCTTCTTGCGGAAATTATTTGGAATTGAATTCCTCTCGAAACTCTTCCCAAAACCTCACCACTCTGCCCCGACGTGTCGTCACACTCTCCCACCAAGTGTGGGCATCACCTTCCAGGAAGTGAACTCCTATATCCACCTTAAACTGATCCAGACACCTAACTGAAGCAAAGTTCCTTTCCAACTGAGTTCTACACTCATCCACTTCTACCGGTCTAACTCCACCCGGAAAATACCGAGTACCGAGCTTCTGCATGTGCTCCATTACCTCCAGGTAAGATAGAATACGCGGCTCCCAATCCCCGTTTCCATCACCCCCTACTGGCATGTTAACATGCACCTCAGCCCGAGCTACACCAGCCCTGGGTAACCCATTACCTGCACCCACACCCGCACCAACGTTTGCGCCTACCGGCTGCACTCCGGGTGCTTGTCAAACTACTGGCAACCTCTCCGCGAACTGAGCCAGGGTTGCCATCACAGGGGCTAGTGCTACCTGAATCGCAGCTGCCATATCCACACCGCAGTTATCCACGCCTTCCACAGCCGCATTCTCGCCGGCTCTCGCGGCTCCATTCCCATCACTAGAGTGAACACCATAATTCTCACCATTCTCACCGTTCCTACGCATGTTTCTGGTTTGACGAACCATCTGCATGAGTTTACACAAACTTAACCAACACCTTGCCAAACGGCTTCATAAACCATTCATCACAACAATTCTCAGAAATTAACAATAACCCAAAAGACTTACCGTGAGACTTGGTGTTGGAAGGATGGTTTTACCCCAATCAAATCACTAACTAAGCAGCCCTAGAACCAAGCATACTCTGATACAAAACTGTAACACCCCTATCCGTAAAATCTGCCCTAACAATGGTGTTAACCACTAAAACCCAAAAAGTTTATCGATAAAACTCTAAGTCTCAAACGAGGTTTCCTGATTTCCTCAAATTCAAAGTTTATATGCACAGCGGAACTACAACACTTAAGTCATGCAAGCGAGTCTCCAAATTTCTAAAATAAATTCCATTCAACTAACCAAATCTCAACAACAGAATTCCTCAATAATTCAATAACTCAAATATCTCAAATACTCGATAACATGGTTCTTAAGCAACTAAACATCAAACTCAAAGCACAAAATAATAAAATCAACTAAACTCAAACTCCCAATAAAACCATCTGTCCCATCCAACGCCTCCAGGTGCCGTAAGCTCCTCGTTAATCTTTATTACCGGCATCAACGAGTGGATGCGTAAGCAAAAGAATTGCCTAGTGAAGCGATCATCCCGTCTTCCAGGTTTTAGTGTCAAGACAATTCAATATATATGCATGATTAATCAAGTTAAGTCAATGTAAAGCAACGGTTCCCTCAAACGCATATGCCGAAGCACATACAACACAACAAATGGAACCAAACTGTCAAGACATCAAATGCAGTACCCTTAACATAAACAGGGCAACCAACACAACCAATTCACCACAAACACAAACCATAGTCACGCACTCACCTTATGTACTAGCTGAACCTCCAATTAACCTACAGAACACACAAATATCAGATCAATACGTCCGATCTCACCCAAAACTAAACCAACTCACGGATCCAATGGTAACACCTTACCGAGAAGAATTTCGTGTGATCTAAGCTACCAACTTCTTAACCAACTCATGCTTTCTGCAAATCTCTGGAGCAGAAACATCAAACAACTCAAATAAGAGTATTCTATAGGAAAACATCTCAAAATCCATGAAGGAAACGCTTACCCTTTAGCGATTTCTCAATTCTCAGCACAAACACAGAATCTCCAAAGTCTTCTAGGGTTTCGTGTTATTGCTGCGATTTCCCTGAGTTATGAGGCTCCAGAACCTTAAAACTCTTATATATAGCCACCCCTTAGAGTTGGGGTTATAACTCGGGCCTTAAGCCTTATAATTTATCCATAAATTTCCATGTTTTGTGGCCCAAAACTTCTTCCTTGGCTCGGCCACTGCAGCACCGACTTATTCCACAGTAAATCTCCAACTGCATGGTCCAAATCAATTATGGTCAAACCGACTCACATACCTACCCAAGGCTCGGTCAAAGTCCTTTAATCCAAAATCTGGCTCGACCCAAATAAATTAAATCCAAAAATAATACTATGTATCAAAACAGAATTTAAAATACACGGTCCAATCGGCCCAATGCCCAACGACCTATCCAAAACGTGGATCTCGCCTATCGGTATCAATTCCTGGTCCGGCTAGGAATTCTAGAAATCCCGGGCCAAATCCACTCCGACCCAACTGATTTATTTCCTGAACACAATTGAATCTGACAGTCTTGGTCGGCTCCCAACCATTTTAATTTTTCGGACCACTCTGGTCCCATTTCCGACCGAAACCGCATTTTTGGACAGAACATGTCCGGATCTCGACCAATCCTCATTTCCCAACCAACATTGTCCGAATCAAGACCAAACTCCATTTCCTGACAACATATGTCCAAAATCAGACCAAACTCCATTTCCAGATCCAAAAATTCTCAATCGCACCGACCGATCGCCCGTACCGGCTTCTCGGTAGTGTACCCGACACCACCCGGCACTTCCCGTACCACTCGGTTACTTCACCTCGGCCAAATTTTGCTTGATCGGTACACTGCCCATGTTGAGAACTCAATTGCCCGAAGCACGGGTGTTACAAGTATCCAGCGCCATTCTTTTCAAAGTCTTGCTCGAGAACATGTAGCTCAGCTGAATCTTACAACTTTGCTCATCTAACCCATAGTCCTCACCAACGATCTTCAGAAGATCGATGAAGCTTGTCTATTCAGTGATATGTAGAACTCTACACCCTCTCTTGTCGATAGTAAAATAATATCTATTATTAAACACCCATTTTCCGCAAACAATAATAACAGGATCCATTGTTGAAGAAAAGAGATGAATGGTGAAGAAGATAGATAGATCGAACAATTGTGAAGAAGACGAAGACGATTACGGCTAAACCTAATTAGAATAGAAAACACCTAATTTTGGAACTGATTCATCGCTGACATGGATAAATCTACCACCAAAAGAACAAATAAATAAGCCACTATTAACCAATAAGTATGCCATCATTGAAATACTTTACAAGTAATTGTAATAGTTTCTAAAAGTTGGTCAGTAAAACATATAAGTCAAGTAAGAGTAAATAAGTCAGCCATAACATTGAGTAAATCAGTCGTCAAATGCATACTATTACAGTAATTAATGTTTTGTTACTTAATCCTCCATAGTTTACCTGACTTTCTAATAAATTGGCCTTTTAATGGCAGATTTACAATAAGTTAGCCACAATTAGTGAGCACAAGTCAGCCGCTTGAAAATAAATCAGCCAAATAAGTCAGCTGGACTATCGATAAATCAGTCACCAACCTAAAAATAGCCATGTAATAGCAATAAGGCAGCCAAAAATTTCATAACTCAGTCGTGTCCTGTATAGATAAATCAGCCGATTTCTTATAAATCATCCAACTGGACAATAAATCAGCCGATATCTTATAAATCAGTCGTGTCATGTATATATAAATCAGCCGATATCCTATAAATCAGCTAAAATTTACTAAGTCGGCCGTGACTTCCGGCAGATTAAGACATATAAGTCAGCTGACATGCTTATAAGTCAGCCATTCACTTAAATCGGCCACTCTTCTAATAAGTCAGCCGTAAATAAGGATAAAAAATAATAGCAGACTTTCATAATACACGTAGACAGTTCCACTGATGTGGAAATAAACACCAATGTCATTATTGTAATAACATTTTTGTTATCAAATGCTTAGAAGGACAGTTTAAGTATGGAAAACATAACAGTAATAAAAAAAAAGTTTTGACGCATTCTAGTCGTTTGACCTAACATTTGGTATGTTTGAGTAAACCTTCCTAAAATATTTCCATCATTTCTTTCAATTATTCTTGAAATATTCTTTTGTTCAAAATTTCTAGGCGGCTGTGTAATATTAATTTGCCATTGATCTGGTATAGTTATTTCAGACCATTTTAGTTGTTTAGGCGTGTAAGTAGCTGTTGGAGTGTCTTTACTATGTACTGCTAATATAGTTGTTTCTCCCTTTTCATCTTGTAATAAACATCTGGGATTAAACTCAGATGTTGATTGTTTAAAGCATACTCGATATAACAATAAATAACCATGTATTTCATTTTGAAATTTTATTTCTGGTAAATGAATATTTAAGACTAAAGTATTGAGTATTGTCGGATCATGTAAACTTACTTGATAATTTGGGGCGCAATTAAAGTAAATTACTCTGTTGAACAACTCCTAATAAAGAGTTTTCAAATTTTAATAATGTTTTATCTCTTAATAACATAAGGATAGGTGAGTCTATTCCTGTTCTTGATAATGGTTTAATTGCTATTTAGATTAGTCCAAAATGTAAGTAATTAAATCCTTTTTGTTTATATTTATCTAAAGCTAGGGAAGATAGAAGTTTGATTTCTTCAAATTCGTTTTGAAGAGATAAAGTTTGTTCATGTTTTTTTATTGAATAAGCAGTTTTAAAATCAAAAGTACTTATTTGATATATATGTTCTGGATTAACATGAGGTAGTTGATTTTGGATAATGTTTTGATCAAAAGATGTAACTTTTGACATAATTTCTCGTGAATTAATAGTAGTATGAGATGTAGATGTATTAGCTTGTTTAGGCTTAAAATATTTTCTAATCATAGATGCCATGATACCAATTTTAATCTTAGACTTTTGAAGAAAATCACAAACCAGAACTTTGACTCACAAGGAAGGCTTGCCAACGGTCTTATGGCCTTTCTAGGACTTGCTGCCCGGAACAACAATCTTACTAGTGAATCTTAAACTTAGGGTAATGATTTTCTAAACAGATATAAGATTTAGATTGGTCACACAGTATTCAAAAAATAAAAAATATACTAAAGCTGATAATAAAGAAAAAATAATATCTTGGAATTGTAAACGTCCAGGGCATAAATAAAACGAATGTAAAATGAAAAGAAAAATAAATGAAATATTTCAAGATCAACTAGATATTCAAGAAAAATTAATCAAACTACTTATTTCAGGTACCGAAGAATCAAGTAGTAATGATAGCGATCAAGAGTCTAGTAATTGAAGAATCAAGTGATTCTTCTATAGAACCACAACCATTACTAGATAATCTGTGCAATTGTAAACAAATAAATGTAATAACAAAAGACATTGAGAAGCAATTTCTTTTAGATATAATGGATAAAATTGATGATCTTGAAATTAAAAAAGATTATCTAATAAAACTAAAAGAGATAATACAAAAAGAAACTCAATTATCAACACCCCAACCATTTAGCCTAAATAAGATATTTGAAAAGTATCCTTCATAAAGTCTATTTAAACAAGTCACTACAGGCGAATTACAAAATGAAATTAAAAAATTAAAAACCTAAATAAAAGAATTACATTTACAAATGAATCAACACTATTTAGACCAACTACAAGTAAATGTTAGACTATCATTAATAGAATCAAAAGAATTACAATCAAATAAAACTCAAGCATCTACTAGTAATCAACAATCAGAAAATATGGATAACGAATATATTCAGATCATCAATAAAATAAACTATCAAATATGGTATACTCAAATAACATTATATATAGGACATGATTTTAAAATAGATATAATTGCCTTATTAGATACTGATGCAGATTATAATTGTATAAGAGAAGGGATTGTACCTACTAAATATTATGAAAAAACCACTGAACGCCTTAGTGGCGCCAATGGTAGTAACTTAAAAGTTAATTATAAATTACCTGATACAAGAATTTGTAACAATGGATATTGTTTTAAAAATCAATTTATTCTAGTAAAAAATTTAACTCAAGAAGTAATTTTAGGAAAACCATTCTTTACTCAAATCTATCCGTTTAAAGTTATTCAAACAGGTATTACAACTAAGGTTGTAGGCGTAAAATTACAATTCAAATTTTTATCACCTATAAAAACTAAAGAAATTAAGGAATTACAACATAACACTATACATAAAACAAAAAATTTAATAAATAATAAAGAAAACATGTTTAACAATTACAAGAAGAAATAACATATAAAAATATTGAATAACAAATACAAAAACCCTATATAATTGATAAATTCAAGAAAATAGAAAAGGAATTCAACAAACAAGTATGTTCAGAAATACCAAATGCATTTTGGGTTAGAAAACATCACATAATTAATTTACCTTACCAAAAAGAGTTTAATGAAAAAAATATTCCAACTAAAGCAAGACCTATTCAAATGAATCATGAATTATTAGAACACTGTAAAAAAAAAATTCAAGATTTATTAAACAAAAAACTTATTAGGCCGTCAAAATCTTGTTGGAGTTGTTCGGCTTTCTATGTTAATAATCAAGCAGAAAAAGAACGTGGAGTACCACGATTAGTAATAAATTATAAACCCCTAGACAAAGTATTACAATAGATTAGGTATCCAATACCTAATAAAAGAGATTTATTAAAAAGATTATATAATGCAAAAATATTTTCAAAATTTGACATGAAATCAGGATTCTGGCAAGTTAAAATAACTGAAAAGGATAAATATAAAACTCAATTTGCTGTTCCATTCAGACATTATGAGTGGAATGTTATGCCATTCGGACATAAAAATGCACCCTGAGAATTTCAAAATATGATGAATGACATATTCAATGATTATTCAAAATTTACGATAGTATATATTGATGATGTATTAGTTTATTCAAACTCTATAGATCAACATATAAAACATCTTTATACATTTTTAAATATAATTAAAAAGCATGGATTAGTTTTATCAACCCAGAAAATGCTATTAGGACAAACGAAGATAAGATTACTAGGCCACAATATATATCAAGGAACAATTACTCCTATGTCAAGAACGATTGAGTTTAAGAATAAATTTCCAAATGAAATCAAAGATAAGCAGTAATTACAGAGATTTTTAGGATGTTTAAACTACATTTCTGACTTAATTCCATACATTAGAAAAACCATCCAACCCCTTTTTCAAAGGCAGCAAAAAAATCCAATTCCTTGGTCAGACTTACACACTAAATTAGTCCAAGAAATAAAACAGAAGATCAAAACCCTATCATGTCTAGTTATACCACACCTGAGGCTGATATGATTGTAGAAACCAATGCCTCCGAATTAGGTTATGGAGGTATTCTTAAACAAACCCTCCCTGGGAATAATCATGAGTCCATAGTACGTTTCCACTCAAGTTTTTGGCTAGGACCCCAAAAACATTACTCTACGGTAAAAAAGGAAGTTTTATATATTGTAAATTGCATTTCAAAATTTTAAGATGATTTAATAAACAAAAGATTTTTACTTTGGGTCGATTGCAAATCGGCCAAAGACATTTTACAAAAAGATGTCAAAAACCTTTTTTCTAAACAAATTTTTGCAAGATGGCAAGCTATCTTGTCTGTTTTTTATTTTGATATTCAACATATAAAAAAGAGAATAATAGTTTACCTGATTTTCTAAGACATGAGTATTTACAGGGAAAATCAGATATTCAAAATGAGTGATACACAGAGTGACTACAAGAAAAAGAAGCCTATGACTTCTTCTGACTATATCAACCATCTATGCAAGGGAAAAATCCAGTCCCATATACTCAAAAAACATTCTCGGCTCTCGCCAATTTTCCCCCACTTTCCTATTCAAAAGCTGTAGCAGGTAGCAAAAATAATCAACAACCTTCATTATCTCAGAAACCAGCAAACCAAAAATCAGCCTATATCCTTAAACCACAATCCCAACACATCATGACAACATCCTATACTAAACCAGTTCCTCTAAAATACTTACAAGCCTTTACCCATCGATTATTCTATGAAACCAGTCCATGGGTAACAGAGAATGTCACCAAGGATAGAAACTTCTTTGAATTCATTCTTGTTGATACTAAATCCATAGAGGTCACCCATTATCCAGATAAAAAAAACCTAAACACCATATCCTATTCAACCTGCAAGATGATTCATCCATCATCACACATTAAAACCTTTCACTACTAAAGGTTATCATTTACCAGGATTCACCTATATGGACTATCATAATGCTATATTCAACACCTTCTGCCTTAGACCATATTACCATTCGTGGTTCTTCACCTTTGATATCAACTGCCCCAAGCAATTCCCTGGATTGTTTTATGAATGGTGGCATTGGTTTGGCCCCATTGATCAAATTTATCCAACCTTTATCACAAAACTGCCTTCCCTTATTATTCAAAAAACATCTCTAACCAATCCATTGAAACCTGTTGGGGTCGGTTTTCACCCGCTCAACATTAACGTCCGAAGACAAGATGATTAAAAGAAATGGTCCTCCAGACTCTCGATGAAGAAGGAGCAACAGCACCTAAGTCTTCCCGCGGTGCAGAACATGTGGCATTTAAGTCTAGACAAAGCAGACAATGGACCGGGAAGGAGCCGACCACGTGCTCGGACCGCGTCGGGCCGATCACGTGCTCGGCACCACGAGATGCGACCACGTGTTCGCAGACGGCGACCACGGCAAGGGTTGGGAGCGCACCACGGCTTCGCTGAAGCCAGGCGACCACGGCCTCTCCAAGGCTGTTGACCATACCCTCGGTCCAATACAGTCTTCGGCCCAATGACGAGAAGATAGCCCGGTCCAGACACGAAGCCCACATTGATGCAACCGACTCAAGCGAAGCAATTCTACGAAGACTTAGGAATGTTCAACCGCCTTAGAGATAGTATATATAGTCGATGTAAAAACCCTTGTAAGGGATCCACAATCACATACATAATCTTATACTCAAACTTTTACATAGCAATAACAAAAGCTCTTGCTCATCTCTTGCGATCTTAGCTAACCCTAGAAATCTCTTCCTCTTCACGAACCCTTACAAATCTAAATGTGTTAGTTCCGACTCCCACAATTTGGCACCGTCTGTGGGGACCTAGAGAATTTCGACACAAGAAAGATAGGTTTTGCCACAACACTAAGCTGTCCGGTAACAACAGCGCGAGCAACGAAGGATCCTCGTCTCACAGGAGCAGCGAGGAAAAGGAAAACTCTGTGGAAAGTGCCGCGCCTCACGACAACAACCCAGCGGATATCACGGAGATCAAGCAGATACTTGATGTGCTCACGAAGAAAGCACAGGATCAGGAAAAATACCATGAGGCTATGATTTAACGAATTGCAGGCCCTCAGAAGACAGACTCGCAAAAGATCTCGTGTCCGTCCAACGCACCTCAACTTCACCACGCCCCGAGTCATTCGAAGGATTCGACATGAGAAGCTGCCGCCTCGAACCGACCGTATTGACCCAGAAGATCTGCCTCCACCACCGCCTCATCAGGAATCTGATGAAACTCCCGAGCGAGCAGTGGGAGAATCGGACGAAGATCAACCCCCTCGGAGACGCATCCAAACTAAGGCAGCTGCTTACAACACCATCGCTGATGGAGAAGAAGCTCCAACCATGGCAAAGCCTTACAGGAGGGAGCAGAAGCAAAAGGCTCCACAAGGCTCCCAAAGCGAAGAGGTCGCAGCGTTAAAAGCCCAGTTAGACCATGTCGTTTCCGACCTAAGGACTACTAAGCTACAGATGTACCGAAGCACAGGGAAGGCTCCCGGGGTCGCCTACGTCCTAGAGAAGGCACGAAACACCCCTTTCGCTGAAAGCATCTCAAGGGCCAAAATCTCTGATCCAGGAAGAATCAAGCCTAAGCTTACGGAAAGAACCTCCGACCCAGCTGATCATCTAATGGAGTTCGAGGTAGCCCTAGGAAGGGCAAATTTCAAAGAAACCGAGAAGGACGTCGGCTACTGCAAACTGTTCGTAGAAAGCCTCAAGGGGCCTGCCCTCCAGTGGTTCTACAAACTGGAGAGGAATTCGATCCACAACTTCCACCAACTTTCTGAGATGTTCGTACAACACTACAACATCTTCGCTGAGCGAAAGATTTACGACGCAGAGCTATGGACCAACAAGCAAGGAGAGAGCGAAAGCTATGAAGCTTTCCTGACGAGGTTCAAAATACTCTGTCAAAGGTAGATGGAATAAGCAATACATCTCGGATGGAAGCCTTAAGAGGAGCAGTTAAATGCCCATCTCCGTTTTGGCATGAACTCACCATCAATCCTCCGACAACGATTCAAGACGCTCTTCACCGTGCAGCTGATTTTGCCCGAAGTGAAGAAGAGCTCCGCGCCAAGAGAGGCAGAAGAACTAAGCAGGCGGGCGAACCTCCTCAGATTTCATCTCTGGCTGCACCAAAGAAAGGCAATCCCGCCTTCGTCCAGTTTGAAGGGGAGCAGGAGGAGCTCACAATTACCAAATCGAAGCACCCGGATATGGTAGAGGCCGAGGCCGCGGTCGTGAAGGAGTACGACGAAAAACTGTACTGTGAATTCCACAAGACAACGGGGCATTCGACTGCGAAGTGCCGCGAGTTAGGACGACAGCTGGCTGCTAAGCTGGCAGAGGGCACTCTCAAAGGTAACATCAGCCTGGCGGACTTCAAACCAGAAGAAAGGGCTCAAGATGTCACCGAGGTTCAAACCGAAATTCCGCGGCGACAACGTCGTGGAGACAACCCCGTAAGCGGAGACCCGCAAGGCACTATCAACGTGATCATGGGAGGGTGGCAGTACTGTGCTGACAATGTAACTGCGATCGAGGCTTACCAGAGACACGCCGAGGTCTGTGCCAACATCTCCGCACCCCCGAGGGCAAAGCGTGCCAGCGACCCCGTCATTTTTGGTGAAGAGGATGCCGAAGGCATTGACCATCCACACAACGATCCTTTGGTAATCAACCTGACTATCTTCGACTTCGACGTTGCTCGAGTCCTCATCGATACGGGAAGCTCAGTGGACGTTGTCTTCAAGGAGACGCTCGAAAAAATGAAGATCGACCTCTCACTCATCAGAGGGTAACCAAAGCCTATAACAGGCTTCTCTTGCGAGACAACTTTGACAATGGGAACTATTCGCCTGCTAGTCCAAGCTGGAGGCGTCAAGAAGATGGTGAACTTCACGGTGTCAGATCATCCCGCCATTTACAACGCAATTATGGGAACGCCATGGCTCAATCAAATGCGAGCCGTACCATCAACTTACCACCTGTGCTTAAAATTCCCGGCCGGTGACGGCGTACAAACAATCTACGGCAATCAAAGAGATTCCCGCATATGTTTTTTGGCAGCGCACAAGCTGCGCAATCGCGAGGAGAACGATGACTCAAACCCAATGACTCATGAAGAAAGGGAAGACAGCCCGACCTCACAGGGGCCGCGGAAGAAAGCAAAAAACAATCCCAATCCAGTGAAAGACCTTGCTAACCTCTTATAGCAATTACAGATCGCAGACGGTCATGCAGAAGAAGAGCGACCTACCTGCGAACCCGTGATCTCCGTGTGCATCGACGAGCAGCACCCAGAGAGATGTGTCGAAGTCAGAGCTGCCCTTAACGAAATACTCAAAACAAAGCTAGTGGCTTTCCTTCAGAAGAACGTCAACGCCTTTGCCTGGAACGCCGAAGATATGCCCAGGATAGATATCAACATCACCAGCCACGAACTCAATGTTGATCCGACGTTTAAACCCATCAAACAGAAAAGAAGGAAGTTGGGTCCTGAACGGGCGAAGGCTGTTAACGACGAAGTCGAGAGGCTCCTGCGAGTAGAGTCGATAACCAAGGTCAAGTATCCCGACTGGCTTGCCAACCCAGTCGTGGTCAAGAAGAAGAATGGGAAGTGGCGCGTCTGCGTCGACTTTACGGATCTTAACAAAGCCTGCCCAAAAGACAGCTTCCCATTACCGCACATTGACCGCTTGGTGGAAGCAACAGCAGGCAACAAGCTCCTTAGCTTCATGGACGCTTTCTCTGGCTACAACCAGATCCTGATGCACCCCGAAGATCGTGAGAAGACAGCTTTCATTACAGACCGGGGCATTTACTGCTACAAGGTAATGCCCTTTGGCCTAAAAAACGCAGGAGCAACGTATCAAAGGCTAGTGAACAAGATGTTCCAGAACCAGTTAGGAAAGACTATGGAGGTTTACATTGATGACATGCTCGTCAAGTCACTCAAAGAAGAAGACCACATCACCCATCTGGAAGAGTTCTTCAACCAGCTAAACCTCCATAACATGAAGCTGAATCCAACGAAGTGTAGATTTGCTGTGACTTCTGGTGAGTTCCTTGGGTACCTAGTCACTTGTCGAGACATCGAAGCCAACCCAAAGCAGATCGATGCACTGATCCAGATGGCCTCTCCAAAGAACAAACGCGAGGTACAGAGGTTAACTGGGAGAGTGGCTGCACTCAATCGGTTTATTTCACGCTCCATCGACAAGTGTCTTCCCTTCTACGACACTCTACGAGGAAACAAACAATCGAATGGTCGAGAAATCCAAGACGCCTTCAAACAGCTCAAGGAATACCTGGCAACACCACCTATCCTTGCTAAGCCAGTGATCGGAGAACCTCTTCTCTACATTGCTGTTTCAGACAGCAATACGCGCTTCTTGTGCGGGAGGAGAAGAAGCGAGTTTCTATCTTCTATGTGAGTAAAACACTCACGGACGCTGAGACAAGATACCCTCAATCGGAGAAGCTGGCGCTCCGTCCTCATGGCATCGAGAAAGCTAAGACCTTACTTTCAATCTCATTCAATTATTGTCCTTAGTACTTTCGCCTACGTCAGCTTTTACATAGCCCAAGTCAATCTGGCGGGTTAGCCAAGTGGGCTGTGGAGCTCAGCCAATACGACATAGAATACAAAGAACTTGCAACAAGTCACAAGTACTAGCAGATTTCCTCATAGAGCTCCCTCGAAGACAAAAATCCGGAGGAGGTACAGCCCGAATCTGGCAGCTATACGTGAGCGCTCTGTCTTCAAAGAATGGTTCCAGAATTGGAATACGATTAGTGTCGCCAACCGGAGAGGCCCTTGAACAATCATTTCGACTAGGATTTAAAGCCTCTAACAACGAAGCAGAATATGAGGCCCTCGTCGCCGGCATGAGGCTCGCCCAAGGACTCGAATTGAACACATCCACGCTTCTCGACTCACAGTGGTGACCACCGGTCAGTGGTGAGTACATCGCAAAGGATGATCGCATGGAGGCTTATCTGAAGATAGTAAAAACCCCTCCCAAATTCCAAGAATTCGCCCTTACAAAGATTCCCAGAGATGAAAACATGGACGCTGACGAGCACAACCTAGCTTCCGCCACTACTACGCCAGAAGACCCGGCCCTGAAACGGATCATTCCAGTCGAGTTCATTGAATTCCCCAGCATTCAACAGGATGTGTCGCTCGCCATCTTAACACGCTCTCAAGCAGCAACGCAAGCAGGCGCCCTCACCGAAGCGACTAACGAAGACACAGAAATGACAGAAGCATCCGAAATCCCAGACGCCAATATGCATGACACTGACCAAGCAGTTCCAATGGACGCGGAGACTGGAGAAGTAGAATACGGCTGTGACAAGTCATGGATCGACGAGATACGCGAGTACATTGCCGATGGTAAATTGCCCAATAGCAAATGGGCAGCTCGCAAGTTACGGAAGCAAGCCGCACGTTATGTTTTACTTGATGGAAACCTCTTCAGATGGGGGTTTCTCCGGTCCTATGCTCACCTGCGTGGAAGGACAAGAAGCGGTTTAATAATGGAAGAAGTCCACAGCGGGTCCTGCAGGGCAATCACTCAGGAGGCAAAGCACTTGCGATCAAAATCAAGAGACATGGTCACTTCGCCCATCAGTAGTGGTTATCGGATGAAATTCTCAGCCAAGTGTGAGAAGTGCCGAGACACGCTCCGAAGATCCATCAACCAACCACGATATTCTCCTCTCATTACATCGCCTTACCCGCTCATGAGATGGGCCATGGACATTGTTGGACCACTGCACCAGCAAAACAGAAGCGATTCTTGCTCGTAGCTAACAGATTATTTCTCAAAGTGGGTAGAAGTCGGGCTCACGCAAACATCAAAGACGTACAAGTGGAAAGCTTTGTCTGGAAAAACATCATATGTCGTCACGGAGTTCCGTACGAGATCGTTACAGACAACGGTTCGCAATTCATATCCAACCGGTTTGAGACATTCTGTGCAAAATGGAACATCCGTCTTAGCAAATCCACGCCTCGCTACCCCCAAGGTAACGGTCAAGCAGAAGCTATCAACAAGATGATCCTTGATGGCCATAAAAAGCGCTTAGAGACCAAAAAGGGCCGTTGGGTCGATGAATTAGAAGGAGTTTTGTGGTCCCACCGCACCACTCCTCGACGAGCAACAGGCGAAACTCCTTTCGCCCTTGTCTACGGAACCGAATGCGTTATTCCATCCGAAATCTGTTCGCCCGGGGTACGACGCCAACTCTTACCTATCAACGAACAAATCAACCGGTCAATGCTTATTGACGCATTGGATTTCCTCGATGAGCGACGCGACTAAGCACTCATTCGGATTACCAACTACCAGAGCGCAGCTTCAAGGTATTACAACTCCAGAGTCAGAGAGAGACGTTTCTGCACAGGCGACTTAGTCCTGCGTGAGGTGTTCCAGAACACAGCAGAGCCAAACGCAGGCAAGCTCGGCACCAATTGGGAAGGCCCATACAAAGTCACAATAGTCATTCGGTCCCGAGTTTACGAGCTCGCCACCACGATGCACTCACATCCTTAACTCTTGGACGCTAAGCACTTGAAGAAGTACTATCACTAGTCTTCACAAAAGGAAAATGAACTACGAGGCGACTTGATCCCTCGCAAAGGGTACGTAGGCAGCCTGCCTTCTGACATAGTCCAGTTGCCCCCCTCCGTCCAAAAGGGGGGATTACGCTTTCACAAAGCCTTGTCTCCGGATGAGCTCCAATCGATCTCCTCCGCCTTAAGGGGGAGAAGTGTTTCCATAAGCCTTGTCTTCGAACAAGCTCAATCTCTAGACAAAAATTCAGTTCCCTCTTTCGCCTAAAAGGAGGGGGAGGTACCAAGATTTCTACTCTTCGACTACACCATCACCAGAAACTTCAAACACTTGGCACAAACCTCACCACGAGAACAGCTATGTCCATCATGGACCTCTCAAAGCTTTAAACAAGTAGAGCCGTTCCGCATTCCTTGTTGCTGGCGACAGTGATGATGTGGCAATACTTAACACAATGACATCCAAGCATCGGATCCAAAGCGCTTATATAAGTATCGATGTTCAAGATCACGGATTTAACCCAGCTGATCACTCCGACACCCAACAAGCATCCTTCGTAAAAAGCAGCTGCCAATGATTTGTTGGGCATGTACCCTGAACAGTGATTCAGAAAACCCAGGTGCCACGCTGGTAAAACTTATGGTGTGTATGTTCGGGGACAGACGTGTCTAGAGAACAGCACCATTCTGCAAAGCCCAACAGCAACGCTAGGCGGATAAAGAGCGTGAGCGACGTATGCGGTTTCTACTAAACAAAGCCTCATTCATGAGCAAACAAAGCCTCATTTATGAGCAAACGAAGCCTCATTCATGAGCAAACGAAAGCCTCCCATTCATGAGCAAACAAAGCCCCATTCGTGAGCAAAAAATAAACCAACAACGGTATTGGCAAACGATGGCAACAACACCGCCTATAAATATTCCTAAGTATAGGAAACATCCGAAGCAAGAACATTGTGCAAAAAACATCATCACGGTTTATCATAAGAAACAAAAACTATGATCACAGTCATCCCGCACAACATCCCAAAAAAGCAGCAAGGATACAAACCATCCAATACGGCAACTCAGAATCATCAAATCCGATACAAAAACAAAAGGACTAAAAATAAACTAAGAAAGGTGGTCACTCAGCAGCCTCCTCATCCTCATCAAACTACCTCATCGTCCTCTGAGATCTCCAAGGCTCGCCTCACACCAGAGACAAGCTCGCTAAACACGTCGCGAGCATCGTAAATCGGGATCTTCCTCTCAACCAAAAGCGCCTCCGCAGCATCCAACGTCGGCCCATCAGACTGGCGAAAACGATCTATGAACTCCAAATTCGCATCAATCTCAAAGAAAGTCGAGCATGTTGTCTTTCGCTATCCCTCCAATCCTATCAAGCAGTCCAGCTGCCTGCTTGACTCGACCAGCAGAGCTGCGAGCCTCGCTCTCTCGCCTCAGCAACGGCCTCTGCGATCTTGGCATCCTTGCTAACCTCAAGCATCCAATTACCTTACCCTTAAGCACAATCTCCTCCCTTGTCTTTCGCTACTCAAAGACGCTCTCGACAGCTTACTACTCAACTCTTCCTCCCTCTTCTTCACAAGCATAATGTCATCCTCAAGAGCTAGGTTCCTCTCAGCAAGCTCGACGTTGGTCTCTTTGACCTCAAGGCTCCTCGTCACGAGAGCGAGATTCCTCTTCAAAGCAAAAGGACAGCGGGTCTAGCGGAGCGGAAAGCTGCATACAGACAGGAGCAAGGAGGACCATATTAAAAACAAGAGAGTTTTAAGTAACAATAACAAGCACAAAAAAAATCCGAACCTCGAAACATTGGCCTTCGCTAGCGAAAGCCCTCCCGTTGGAACCAAGAGCCGGAGGGGACGACATATCAGTAAAAGGGAGAAGAACCCGTCTTCTGCCGCTTCGGAGGTGCTCCATCGGGAGTAAGTCTCGCCTTGCCCTCTGACGTTAGGGCTCTCTTCCGTGACTGCTCACGACGCATCACAATCTCGTCAGGGGTAAGGTCAAGAGCATGAGAACGACGTACCGGAGCAGTAGGAGTCTTAGGCGCTGCGGTCGACGAGGCTCGTTCTCTAAGCACGCGTTTCGCCCGGAACCGCAGCGCTCGACGACGCCGCCTTCGCTCTCTCTGCTCGCTGATAGGCGGAAACTCTAGGAGCACCCCGTCCAAGAACCTTCCCCGGGAAGATCCTGGTGGAAAGCGCCTTCTGGATCCTCTGACGAGTAAAAGATTTTACCCAATCGCTGTTCTCGGAAGCAAGAACGGCATGGATGGCCATGTCGCTTCCGCCAACCGTCTGAAATGCCGGC
>CM051374.1:6433066-6458066 GCA_028015245.1 Cardamine occulta
TTCACTGCAAAAAGAAACAATCTGGAAATTATTACACAGAACATGGACGCAATACAAAAAATATTTCTGGAGATGAAATTACCTCTCTTCTCCCAGCTCGTCCTGACAAGGGAGATATGATCCGCCTCAACGGTCCTCTCCAAATCTCAACGAAGAAGAATCGATCCTCGAGTGGTCGCCCTTGCTTGGGAACCCGCCGATGAGCGTGGCGCTCGAGTCGGAGAAACCAAATACCTAAGCTCCCCAAGACGCCACGAGGCCTGAAATCTAAAAGGAATGACAGCTGCTCGGTGCTAATCTCGGTTGCACTCCTCCTTGAGCACGTAGATACCAATGATATGCCTTAACCCCCTGGGGTTGATCTGAGCAAGGGAGATGCCATTCGCCTCTAGGAAACGAAGAAGGAAGCCGGGTATCGGAAACCACAGCAAGCAGTGCTCAACGAAATTCTCGTACAAAGTGAAGTATCCCGGAGGCGGAGCATCGGCTCGCTGGGTGCAATCGGGAACAACTAGCCTGATCTCGTCCGAAATCTCGCACCTCTCCCGCAAAAGCTGCAGCGACTCCTCGTCAAAAAGAGTGGATCCCGGAGGATCCGGACGCGTCTTCTTCTTCTTGACTACCGCAGGTTGATCAACCTCTGCAAAGGTTGCATCACCGCCGTCCTCATCATCGGAAGTAGAAGAAAAATTTGACGACAGGGTGGCGTCAGCTGCACCAGCTGAGAGCCCCGGGTCCTCGTCATTAAGGGGGAAGGAGAGTTCAATTCCTCCGTTGCGAACCATCAAGTCTTCATCCCCACTTCGGCTCGGAGAAGCGACCGCGGGATCGGTCCCGCTCGCAGCAGCGACCACGGGCTTGGTGCCATTCGAACCCGTGAGCACGTACTCGGTCTCGCTCGAGCCCGCGAGCCTGCGCTCGGCCCCTCTCGAAGCCGCGACCACGAGGTCGGCTCGGGCGGAAGGCGCGACCGCGGGGTCAGATCGGTCACACGGCGCGACCACGGGGTCGGCTCGGGCGGAAGGCACGACCGCGGGGTCGGATCGGTCGCACGGTGCGACCACGGGGTCGGCTTGGTCGGGCGGCGCGACGGCGGGTTGTCCCAAAGGCAATGACGCGATAACGCCCTCGAGCGGTTTGCTTCCATAACAACAAGTCTATCTACACAAAAGTCAACGAGATGGATCTAGGGTCAAGGATTTTTCAACAATCAATCAAGAGTTCTATTTCTTCTCCAAAAGCATTTAAAATCGAAAAACACAAAGGTGTTCTAAGGTTCAACACAAGGATTGCTCCATCAACCATCAAAGCTTGGAAATCAACAAGCTACCAAGGATTCAAGGATTCTCCTAAGCAATCAACAACACAACATAGAAAACATTGATTCTCCATGAAAGAAATTCTAGATCTAAGATCTTGGATTTTAAAAGAAAAGCTATGGGGAATTGAAAACTTGTGCAAAAGGAATCAATGAGGAAACTCACCAAAGAAGTAAGGTGAGAGATATGCGCGAGCTCAAGGCCGGAGGTAGCGCGAGTCTCCGACCGTGGCGCCGTGAAGCTCGAGGTCGGCGGCATAAGCCTTAGTCGTCAAGTGCATAATGAAATGGAGAGAAATGAGAAAAACCCTAGCAAGCAAGTGGGGAAGAAAGGAAAAAAAAAAAAAAAAAAAAAAAACCCATCTCTTTAGCGGTTCCCGGTTCCAGTCAAAAATGCTCTTGCCTCCAGAAATCACCTGGCTATCGCCCGGAAACGTCGTTGACACTAGAAATCGCGACGCGGAGTCTTAAAACCTCCATAAGGAATGCGAAGTCTTAAAACCTTCGGGAAAATATGATAACAATCAAAATTCATCATCTTTGCAGAAAACACAGCAGCTTCAGCGAATACAGCAAGAAGTCTTAAAATCTTCAAAACGCTTACGGAGTCTTAAAACCTCCTGCATAAAGTTATTCTCTACCACTGCAAGACAGGATAGGCAAACACCTTGACTTCAAACGGTAACGCTGATATCCAATACATCTTTAACTCGGCACTATTATCTCTAACACTACCGAGCTGGGGGGCTAACTGTTGGGGTCGGTTTTCACCCGCTCAACATTAACGTCCGAAGACAAGATGATTAAAAGAAATGGTCCTCCAGACTCTCGATGAAGAAGGAGCAACAGCACCTAAGTCTTCCCGCGGTGCAGAACATGTGGCAGTTAAGTCTAGACAAAGCAGACAATGGACCGGGAAGGAGCCGACCACGTGCTCGGACCGCGTTGGGCCGAACACGTGCTCGGCACCACGAGATGCGACCACGTGTTCGCAGACGGTGACCACGGCTTCGCCGAAGCCAGGCGACCACGGCTTCGCTGAAGCCAGGCGACCACGGCCTCTCCAAGGCTGTTGACCATACCCTCGGTCCAATACAGTCTTCGGCCCAATGACGAGAAGATAGCCCGGTCCAGACACGAAGCCCACATTGATGCAACCGACTCAAGCGAAGCAATTCCGCGAAGACTTAGGAATGTTCAGCCGCCTTAGAGATAGTATATATAGTCGATGTAAAAACCCTTGTAAGGGATCCGCAATCACATACACAATCTTATACTCAAACTTTTACATAGCAATAACAAAAGCTCTTACTCATCTCTTGCGATCTTAGCTAACCCTAGAAATCTCTTCTTCTTCACGAACCCTTACAAATCTAATTGTGTTAGTTCCGACTCCCACAAAACCCTTACTCAAATCTGTTTCCATATCGACATGGGAATTCCTTGGATTATCTCTTGGCATTTCAATCTCACCACTTCGATACCCAAGATGCCTTACTCTTTAACTCGTGAATTCAGAGTAAAATGGTGGGACAAATATAATCAAGACCGATGCTCTTTAGTTACTCAAGAAAAGTGGCTTCAAACCAATAAGTACCTTACCCAAGCGATCAAGACTGTGTCGAGGTCACTACCTTTGACAATTGCTCAACAATATAGGCTTCAACATCCTAATCAACCAGCCTCAACTGCTAAAAAAAGCTCAGTATCCATATCTTCATCAACAAGCTCAAAGAAAAAAAGAACAAGCAAAGAAAAACTTAAGCAATTAATCAGGGATCTAGTGTCATCCTCAACCAACCCAAGAATCTGATCCATTTGGAGGCCCATTAGACCAATATCCATATGAAATATAAAATCGAATAAAAGAAAAAAAAAGTTATATAAGAGTTAAAAATAAAGTTTTATATAACAAAAATAATGTTTGTGTATAATTAATCTACTATATACAGTTTATATATATATATATATAAGTGTTATAGAGTATTAATACAATATATCTCCTGTATTTTACAGTTTGCTTATATCTATTGTACATTATACAGTTTCTTTTTGTATCTACCATGAATCTAATTAAATCATATAAACTGCTGGGCCCCACCAATTGTTGTCGACACCAATCAAGACTCTACAACAAAAGAGTTCGACAACTCCGACTCAGCATTGTCTCACCCACGCAATAAGTCAAGATGTTCTCCAATCAAGATTAAATACAGAAAATAAAAAGAAGACACAAATCTCGCGCAATGAAGTCAAGACATCCTCCCATCCAAATTAAACATGAAAAGCAAAGACGACAATCAAGATTAAATACGGAAAAGAAAAAGAAGACATAAATCTCGCGCAATGAAGTCAAGACATCCTCCAATCAAAATTAAACATGAAAAGAAAAGCCGACAAGAATCATAATTCAAGATCTGCTCCACTCATCCTTAAATACCCACTTAGGGGTTCATTGGAAGGGCAGAGCGATTTCAGCAATCAACTTCCCCCTCTCTAAATCCTTGAAAAAAATTAAGTCTTAAGTTCTCTTTGTATTTTCAAGCTTTTAAGTTTCAAATTATATTTAGTCATTTTCCGATCCTTAAAGCCACTGGTATCAGAGCCAGGTTTAGTGAATACCAGTACCATGTGCTTGGGGCGTTACAATTGGTATCAGAACTCTAGGTTATATCAAACCGGTTCTGACCCGGGAGACAGTCCTGAGGGCGTTGGGTGCGCAACGAGGACGTTGTGATTTGTTAGTGGTGGTGATTGTAATATCCCAGATTTTTGTATATAGTGGTGCATAAATTGAACTTTAGAGATTTGATTTGGTTACCTATGTCATCAAAGTGCACTTATCTTTTCTGTCACTTCTCTAGTTAGAACTCCAAAGTTAAGTTTGCTTGGGCTGGAGTAGCACTAGAAAGGGTGTCATATCGGGAAGTGATTGTCGGTACCATGTGAGTGAGGCCAAAACACGGGGAAAGATCATGTCGTGATTTGTAGGGATAGTAACAAGTCTTTCGAGCCTCCAAGATTAATGCACTGGCTGTCGAACAAAGGTGAGGCCTATGGGCCTAGAAGGGACATGGGGCGTCCACAAGCCTAGAGAAGGCGTGGGGCTCACGGGCCTAGAAAGAACGAGGGGACGCCCATAGACAGTGGTGGTCAGGGTGTTACAATTGGTATCAGAGCTTGAGGTTAAGTCAAACCGGTTCTGACCCGGGAGGCAGTCCTTTCAAGTATGCCACATTCTTTTATCTCCCAGGCTCTATAATCAGCATCACAAATGCAGTTGAACTTAACTTTCATCTTGTTTTCAATTTCCTTGATATTGGCATGAAAATAACGGATTTGACCAAAAATAGTTTATCAGTTTGAAGTTTTAATAACAAAAATCACCGGCCAATCACACTAAGAAAATGTCATTCAAATTGAACTTAAAGCTATAAGAAACTTAGATTTCACTCATTTTGGTTTATTTATGTGCCTAGCATAGCACGACTTATGCTTGAAAACCTTGTGATTCTTGAAATACTACTCTTGTCCAAATCAATGGTTATAGAACTTCCAAGCGCAGAATGAGTGAAGTATATATGGAGGCTTTTTTCTCACATGGAATGAACACATATCGCGAAACAGATTGATGTATGAGTTGTTTTGTGTCATCGTCAAGATTCAAGCAGTTAACAAACATCAAATCTAACTCTGGATTTCGAAAGGCTGATGATAGCTTAAGTGATCACAAGCTAGGGGCTCTCTAGATCTCTGCAAAAAAGTGGAAGCTCTTTGCAACAAGCTGAAAGCTCTTTGCGATGAGCTGAAAGCTCTTTGCGACAAGCGGGGAGCTCTTTGCGACAAGCGGGGAGCTCTCTGTGACGAGCTCCCAACAACAAGCTAAAATATCTCTACGACGAGCTGAGAGCTCTCTCCGATGAGCTGGAAAGCTCCATATGACGAGCTGGGAGCTCTGTGTGATGAGTTGTGAGCTCTCTATGAAGAGCTCTTTGCGATGAGCTGGGAGCTCTATGCGACGAGCTGGAAGCTATCTGGTGGCAAGTTAGGAGCTTTCTAGCAAAAAGTTGGGAGCTGTCTGGTGACAAACTAGGAACTGTCTGGCAACGAGCTAATAGCTGTCTGTGAATAGTTGGAAGCTATGTTACAAGTCTCAAAAATCTTGGATCGTCCTCGCCACGACTTGGATCTCCTTCTTGATGTTACAAGTCTCAAAAAACTCTAGGCAGTAGCAGATTCAATACATAGGTGATGTTTGATATACTCGATCTTTGTTTTCTTCCATTTTTAAAGAAGAGATGATTATGATTACTCTCTTAAATTTGTAGACATATTCTAAAAACTTATGAAAAAATCATATTGATCCAATATTTTTCTTATTTATGGTTTATAAGATTCTAGAGATAGTTAGGGAGATCATGCTATGTGTAACGCCCGTGTTCCGAAAATTAATTAATTTAATTAATTTGGAAACTCTTTCGAGTTTATGAATCTTAGACAAGTCTCGACAAATTGATTATGGGATGATATAATCAATTTAGATTTGTTCCGCGAGTGTCATAAATTGGTTCAAAAGTTGTGGGGTTTTTCTCAAAAGTAACAAGTGTGAAGCAAAATTGGTTTTCTCTTCTTCTCCTTGTTGAGCTCGCCATTTGTGGGGGTTGAGAGAGAGTTTATTGAGCTTGTGAGCTTATATAGATAAGAGAAGAAGAAGAGAAAGGATTTTGTGAGCTTGTGGAGCTTGGATCTTGAGAGATCAAAGGGTGTGGAGCTTTGTAAGGCTTGGAAAAAAGAGTTGGTTAGAGCTAAGGGTTGGCATGAGCTTGGAGGAGAAAGGAGAGATCTTTCTTGAGCTTTGGCAGTCCATCTAAGGCTATATCCTTCCATTCTAAGGTGAGTTGTGACCAACGGTTATCGTGAAGCCATGTGTGGAGGCTTGTGGCGTTGTGCTAAGCTTTGGGGTGTTCCTAGGTTGCTTAGAAACCTTATTATCATTTGTGGAGCTTTAGCTAGAGTTTGCTAAGCTTGTGGTGCTTAGAGAACCATGGATTTGTGCTTGTTGTGCCTTGTTAAGCTTTGATGGTGCTTGTCGATAGAGTGTGGTCGATTGACCCTATTTTTCTGTGACTTGTGTTTTTAGCTATCGACCTCGCTCTATCGACCACACCTGGTCGATAAGCACTAGGAAAACACTCAGCAAGATCTATCGACCAGCCCTAGTCAATACACCCTATCGACTTCGATCTATTGACCATACCTGGTCGATAAGCACTAGGAAAAATGTCCAGTAGGATCTATCGACCTCGCTCTATAGACCTGCCCTAGTCGATAGCCTCTATCGACCTCGCCCTATCGACCACACCTAGTCAATAGCCACTACGATTTCCCAACTCCTCAACTTAGCCTAGGCACAATCCTAAGGCCAAACCTCTAAACCACAACCAATACACATACCAAGCAAGGCAATACCACACCAAGCAACTAGAGAAACATTCCCAACAAGTCATGGAATCACCAAGAAACCACAACACACACAATCACCAAGCAAGCATAAGAACTCAAAATCAAAGCTTAACAAGGCACAACAAGCAAAAATCCATGGTTCTCTAACCACTACAAGCTTAGTAAACTCTAGCTAAAGCTCAACAAATGACCACAAGGTTTCTAAGCAACCTATGAACACCCCAAGCTTAGCACAACCCCACAAGCCCTCACACATGGCTTAATGATAACCTTTGGTCATAACTCATCTTAGATTGGATGGATCTATGCTTAGATAAACTCCCCAAACTCAAGAAAGATCTCTCCTCTTCCTCCAAAGCTCACGCCACAAAGCCTCATTCTAATCCTTCCTTTCTCAAGCTTCACAAAGCTCCACACCCTTTGATCTCACAAGATCCAAGCTTCACCAAGCTTACCAAATCATTTCTCTTCTTCTTCTCTCTTCTCCAAGCTCACTCTCAAGCTCCCAAGCTCCCAAGCTTCCTCTTTTAGCCACAAAAATGGTGACACAAGGAGAAGAAAGTGAAGAAGAAGAAGCAAAATTACTTTTGACTTCTTATTGAGATTTTGACTTCTTATTGAGAAAAATCCCACAACTTTCGAAACGATTTATGACACCCCAGAACAAATCTAAATTAATTATTTCACCCCATAATCAATTTCTCAAGAATTTTTTAAGGTTCATAACCTCGAAAGAACTTCTAAATTAATTAAATTAATTAATTACTGGAACATGGGTGTTATAATTCTCCCTCACTAACATAGATTTATCCTTGAATCTTACGTTACCGTTCATCTCGAATGAACCATCCATCTCCAATGAACCTTAATTGTCGTAATGATTACTTAACCCTCGGCCAACCTGGCCAAGTAAACACACACACGAGGTTTACCACCACCTTCCGAGCTTCACACTACCTCCCAACCAACCTGGCCAACACACGAGATTAACTACGAATCTCCGAGGTTTTTACACTACGTCTTGACCAACCCGATCAACACACACACACACATGTACATGCATGTACATCCGAGGTCAATAACTAACCTCTAAGGTTTCCCACTCAGTCAATGTGCTTACGACACCGCAGCATCATATGTGCTCACTCATTGACCAAACCCCAATACCCAAGACACTGCAGCATCTCTGAGTTTTGAGCATCTGCCATACCCCGCAGGATATCAACCATATCTCGCAAGATATTACCCATACCACAGCACCCAAGACACCGCAACATCTCCTAGTTTTGGGTATCTGCCATACCACTCAAGCCGGGGTAATATAACCTATATGAGTCTCGATATCCCATACCCCTCACTTCTGTGCAATATATCCTACGTCTAGGATATACACCTTATGAATCCACTGTATCACATATCACTCTAGGCTATTCACTTTATGAGTCTGGGTACATCGCCAGTCACACTCTCAAAACACGCAATCCTTTGAGCTATTGGCACTATAGGAACTAGTCCTCTCATCGAGCAATAAGTCACACATCTATAAACACCTCGACTGAAATACCTCACATGATCCGTGTAAATCCTCGCAAGGTAACACCGGTATCACCCATATTCCGCACCCGGAATATCTGCCGTGCATAACCAATAACCAGGCAATCGCACCTATACCAAGTCACTTTGGGTACACCATAATCTCTTTCTGATTATTAACCAAGCTTTTAAATTCTCATAAAAACTTTCCATGACACTCGTGCCATCAGCAATAAGAACTACCATCTTATTATTCCCATGCATTATCGCTTTTTAACACCAAAACGAAATACATAACCATGACTCCCAAAGTCATCAATAATAAGAAATACTCATCTTAATAAGAAATACACATAGCATACGGCTACACACCGAAACTGGAACCTCTCGATGGAACTCAAGTCGCAGCTTGTTTCTAGAACCGTTTCCATCCTAGCCTCAGGCTCCCAAGTTTCTTTTTGTACCCCGCCACAGTCCCACAGAACTTGCATTATTGGAATCTTCTTCCGACGAAGCTCCTTGACCCTCCGCTCGAGAACTGTAAAAGGTCTCACCTCAACGGTCATATTAGGCTAGAGATCTGATGGAATATCAGCCAATACCTCATCACCCCTATGCAAACACTTCTTCAGCATCGACACATGGAAGACCTTATGAAATCCCTGCATAATCTTGGGTAACTCCAACTGATACGCTACCGGTCCAACACGCTCTACTATCCGGAACGGCCCCATATACCTCGGACTCAACTTAGTTGCAGTAATGGACCTGTTCGGACCTCTCAGCAAAGCCATCTTGAGATACACTGTATCTCTCACCACAAACACAAGCTCTTTCCACCTCTTATTAACATAACTCTTTTGCCGATCTTGGGTCTCTTTCATGTTCAGCTTCAAAACCTATATATTCTCCGTGGTTTCTTGAACAAAACTCGCACCCAATGTGCTCCTCTCCAACACTTAAGTCCAACACAAAGGTGTACGACATGGCCTCCCATGCAGAGCCTCGTATGGAGTCATCCCAATACTCTCCTGGTAGCTATTTTTATACACAATCTCTACCAAGCTCAAATGATCCACCCAATGACCACCCCAATCCAGCACGCACATCCTCAACAAATCCTCCAGAGTCTGGATGGTCCTCTCGGATTGCCCATCTGTCTGAGGATGATAAGTTGTACTCATGTGCACCCTCGTGCCCATCTCCACTTTAAACGCATTCCAGAACTCAGATGTAAACTTAGGATCCCTGTCTGAGCCAATGCTCACCTGTACTCCATACAGTCTCACAATCTCCTGCATGTACTTCCTAGCTAATACCGTAGACCCATCGGTCTTCTTAATGGCCAGAAAATGCATACACTTGGTCAATCGATCAACGATGACCTATATAGCATCCTTGGTCTGAGAAACTGGGAAGCCCACCACGAAATCCATCGTGATCATATCCCACTTCCACTCTGGAATAGGTAAACTCCGTAACAAACCTCTCGAGACCTGGTGCGCTGATTCACCAACTGGCACATGTTGCATACCGCAACCCAGTTAGCAACATCCTTCTTCATCCTGACCCAATGGAAATACCGCTTAAGATCATGGTACATCTTAGTCGCTCCTTGATGAATCGAGAACATACTCACATGAGCCTCACTCAAGATCTCTCACCTCAAATCCTTACCTTCCCACTCACAAAGATAATGCCATTCGCAGATACCTGATACTCAGAACCTACTGATATAGGTATTTTTACTCAGTACTCAGCCTGTAGTCAAGGGAGATCTAGCAATAGGAACTTGTCTTATTGGATGTAAATCCCCTGTCCTTTTTGCTTTTCCTAAGTAAAAATACAAGTTTAAGTTGGCTGTGTCGTGTGAAAGCAGTAAGTGAACTATGGATATATCAATTCCCTAGTCTAACATGTCATTGTAGTACTAAGGTGTCAATCCAAATGAGTGTGATGCTAACAATCAGGATGAGATCAAATATACTTAATTCAAGCCAAGCAAGTTGATGGGGGAGTCTAACAACCTAAGTGAAACATGAAATATGCAAAATAAATTCTAAGTAAAAATACTAGAGAGCCAAGTGCAAAAGTAGAGAAAGGCACAGATGCTAGAGGAGTAATGCAGCAAGTGAAAATGACGAAATAAATTGATGAGATAAAACTAAGTGTGGAAGCTAGCAAGCAAAGATGATGACTAAGACAAAGTAAAATCAATTAAGACAAACAAGCTCTCAAGAATGGGGTAATTGGTCAGTGACTCCTCTGAAATCTATCTAAGGCGCTGACAAACTCAAACAAAACTACTCCCTAGACAACGGGTTCACAAGCAATCAAATCCACTGTCGTGACAGATGACCTCAAGCTATGGCAGTTCCAGACTCAGATGTCTCTGACGAAATCTACCCTATCAGGCACTAAGACTCAACCCGTTCTTATCAATGAACACCCTAAACATCTAATCTCTTAGGCTAGGAATGCAAATCTCTGGCACTAGTTGTTCAAGTGTTTCATCAAACACCTTTTAAGTGTGGAAACACTTAAGATCTAGTTGCAACTGATCAGAGAGAAACTAGCATTAAGAACACTAATCCAGAAGGGATTCACAAACAACTAAACTCAAACGCCCTAGAAGATCAAAAATTCGTCACTAACCTATCCCATTCTCAAGAACCCTAAAAAACTACTCACACATATTCAAGAACATAAACCCAGAAAATTCAAACATCTTACAATTCATTGAAATTAAGTTATAAAGATAGATTAAGGCAAGAACAATAAGACTGCAAAGAATCAAAACAAACTAACAAGTAGATTAAGAGAAATCTGGATTACAAATGAAGAAAAATCAAGAACAATGAAGAACACTCAAGAACAGAGAGAAAACCTAAAAATAAAAAGCTTACACTAAAAATAAAAACGGAATACCCTTTGGACAAAACCTAAAAGGGATATTTATACAAAATACGGAAAACCCTAAAAACGGGTAAAGACAAAATAAATGGTTAAGTCTCCGGAGATTTATGCAGCTTGGACAGGCGTATGTGTAGTGGTGATCGAGCTGGGAGTGAAGACTGCTGGATCACCTGCTCGACGTGTGTGTGCTCGAGCACTCAGCTCGACGTGCTGCTCGAGCACCTGCTCGAAATCTGCTCGAGCACTTCTTCAAACTCTGCTCGACGTGTGTGTGCTCGAGCACTCTGCTCGACGTGCTGCTCGACGTGCTGCTCGAGCACCTGCTCAAAATCTGCTCGAGCACTTCTTCAAACTCTGCTCGACATGCTGCTCGAGTGCCTTGCAGAATCTCTGCTCGAGCACTTGTTAAATTTCTGGCATAGCACTTTGCTGGTGCTTGTGGCGTGAAACTCTCCAAACGTCCAGAACATCATCCAAGTCCCTGAAATCAACTCCAAAATGCATATGTATGCAAATCTAATGCCAAATCCTAGTATGGATGCTAAATGTATGAAAATACTATAAATGGGGTGAAACATATGATGAATATTTGTCCTAAACGATGACAAATGCATGCTAAAACATGCTAAAATACGGAGACATCAACTCCCCCAAACTTAGTCTTTGCTTTCCCTCAAGCAAACAATTCATAAGAAGGGCGAGAGGTTAGAAAATGGGGATTCAGAACCTAAGCATTGCAGTTTTTAAAGTTCCCAAACCTTATCAAATTTCCAAGAAGCTACCCTGAGTGCAATGCTAACAAGTTCTACTTTTAAAGCTTTAGCCATGCTCGTCACATCACTTACTTAGCAATGACTTTAGCCTACACAAGCATTCAGATTCTTCAAACCCTTTAACATTCATTAAGCATAAATCATGAATCAAGTTTATTCACAGTCATTGAACTCATTTGGCTAAAGGAATGGTCAAAGGACAAAGATGGTCCTTAATGTAACTGGTGACACTCATTCTCACTCAAGGGACTCTCAAAGAAAAACTGAGCTTTAGAAGAAGGCTAAAGGTCATAGCCAACCAATGCGTACAAGGATAAACTTCCATCTACCCAAACATATACATAATCGAAACCCAAACCTCTAAATCTAATCCCAGGAATGATCATATTACTACCCTTTGGCATTTTTCTGCAATGAATCCCTTTTTCATCAAACTTTTCTTTTTCTGTGTTCTAAGGATGGTTTACCTTAACATTTGCTTAGTCTAGCGGATTGAGTGTCTATCTGAGGCTCTATCTTTTATGTATTTCATACAAGTTTCTCTTTTTCTTTACTAGAGCTTTAATTATGCACATCCCTCTACTTAGAAGTTTCTTTTCTTTTTCCCTTCTCTTTCTCTTTTTTCATTTTTCGACTCATCCTGCTTAGAACATCCTAATTCGTTTCTTCCCAAAATCATGTTCCCACCTAGTCCTAGCTAGTCCATAAACCGTGAACTAGAACTAAATGAAAACCTATCCTTTTCGGCTCCAACCTAACACTTTCTACCAAGCTCAACTCATAAAAAGGCCTCACACATAGAAAATTATATTGGCTTGAAAGAAAGGTAGGTTCAATGGTGGGGAAACTGTTCCAATGAGGGAAATCAGCTACTTGGATAACAAGGGTGGTAAAAAGATGAAAGATAATCCAAATATGTATATAGGTATCCATGAGTTCAAGTTCAATGCATAACCATGATAATTATAAGTCAGGTTATGGTCCAGATAGATAGGGAGTGAATACACTTCACAACAAGCTTCAGCCAAAATCAAATGTCAAGCAATGAATTCAAAGGATGGTGCTGCCTTATGTTTCGAACTTAATCAATCATGCACTACAGAACAACTAAGTGGTTCACTAACATTTTATACTGCATGCTGGGCTAGGCAAGAATCATCATTATCCCCTATGAAGAAATCCTAAATGAAATGCAGCTATACTCAATACTAAAATGCTAATGCAACTACATGGACACTCTGTTTTTGTGAAATGATTTTCGAAAAATTTTCAAATTTTTATGGTTTTCAGATGCACATAGATGATTGAAAATTTGAAATAAGAAAATATGAAACAATGTTAAATACATCATGAACCCTCCCCCAAACTTAAATTACACAGTCCCTTGTGTAATAGAAATCTGGAACAGAGTTTGCAAACAAAAGCAAAAATAAACTAAGTACAATGATAAATACAATGGGTTGGAGAGTGATACTTCAGTAGTTGGAGAAGAAAGAGTCGGTGAACTCTTCTATGTCCTCGCGGAAGTACGTTGGTGGAGGGGGTTGGTGCGGATTGGTAGCTCTGCTCGGTCCTGCTGCTTTCCTTTTTCGCTGCCTTGGCTCAAAGGAAGAGTATCGAGGTGGCTCGTCATAGGTGCTGTGCCTAGCACTAATGTGTGTAGAGCCACTTTTCCGTAGGGTACTCGGTTGGGACAGTTCTTCATGTTGGTGAGCAGAGGCGGCTTGGTCTTGTGCTTCGTGTGCGTCAGCGGGGCTCTTGCTCTTTCCTTGACTCTTGCTGAAATGCTCCTTCATCTCCTTCCACCCCTCCGTCAATTCCTTCACCGTGCTCTTTAGTGCTTTGATCGTTTTATCCTGAGCTTTGTTCCACTTTTGGAGCAACCCTATTCGCTTGTGAGCCTCCCATAGACCCTTGTGCTGTTTTTGTGCTGCATACTCTTCGAAGTGAAATGACTCGGGCTGGGTATCTTCGGATGCGCTCGGGGAGTAAGATCGAGCTGAGCGACCAGGAACATCCTTTGTTCACACGTGTTGGAGGTCTTCCTGCGCTGGTTGATAGAGCAATTCGATTGGTTGGCAGAAATCAATGCTAGCACTTGCTAGATCGGCGCAGGGGAGTTGTAGTTGAGCCGGTCCAGCCGTAGGGTGCATGAACTGAAATAGGCATTCTCCTGAACTTGATGTCTTGTTTAGGACAAATGCTTTCCTGAGGTAGTCCAGGTCCAGCCATCTTGGCTGCTGAGGCTCTGAAATCAAAGGTACTTTGCAAGCATCAAGTATGGGTGTGATGACACCTCCAATGCTGAGCTCTCCTTTCGAATTTTTTCTGTGCAGCTTCACACCCCAGTCTCTATAGTTCAGGAACTGATTTAGCATAGTGAAGGTGAGACTTGTATTGTTTCTGTCTCCTAGTAGTTCTGTCCCATCCTTAGCGAATTCGAGAAGCCCTTTCAAGGCTAAGTCTATCACTTGCAGCTGACCTTGGTTTACAGGGCTTGTTACTTGGTGCGCAAACATGGTATGGGCAATGGATTTGTGCAAGTACCTCACTGCAGGGTGGCGAATCTGAGTGCTCTTGGACCTAGAAGATGAGTAGGGCGTGTCCACTGCTATTGTACGCCATAGGGATTGTAGCTCTTCTTTCGCAAAATCTTCTTCTGATCCTGTCCCACTGCTGAAACCATAGAGAGTGTCGAGCTCGGCGGTGGTGAGGGAGTAGAGCTTTCCTCTTACTTTGAATGTGATCCATCCCAGCCCTCCGTCCGAGACGTATTCCGGATGGTCTTCATAGAAGTGAACTTTAAGGGTAGCGAGGAAATGGCAAGTTTCAACTTGATAAGCGGGCGAGTTATTTCTCATGAATTTTGTCAGCCCCCCTAGTGCGAATAGGCATTCAACATCTTCATCTATACCCAATTTTCTCATGGTTGGTCGGTGAGGGTAGCGTGTCCCTGCGAAACCTCTAGAAAGGAAGACTGCTCTCATCTCTTTTGCTGTCAGCTCTGGCTTTTTCCTCTCGCTACTTTTTCCTTCCTTAGACTCCACCCCTGCGCTTCCATCTCCAGATTTCTCACCACTACTCCTGACAGGTCGTTTTCCACGAGCAATCTCTTCCCGGTCTCGCGAGAATGCCATGGGTTTTGCTCTACGCGGCGGACTCGAGTGCTGAGGGTGATATGTCTCATCGAGCTCCTCTGTGCTCGAGTAGTGGACTCGAGTGTCTCTACTGCTTTTAACAGGCCTTTTTCCTTGAGCAATTTCTGCCCTGTCTCGTGAGGATGCCTTGGTCTTTGCAGCACGCTGCGGGCTCGAGTGCTGACGGTGATATGTCTCATCGAGCTCCTCTGTGCTCGAGTAGTGGACTCGAGTGGTTTCTCTACTTAGGCGCTCGAGTTCCTCGGGACTTGAGTGTTCGACTCGGGTAGAGTAGCCAAGCCCGTGTCTTCTCTCAAGTTCAGGCTCTGGTTCAGGTTCAGTAGGTCGTCGACTGTCCACTGCACGCTTGATCTTCGCGTAGCGCCGTGCTAGCGAGGTAGCTCTTGCACGGTTGCGCCAGTCTGGTGCAGGCTCATCAGCTGCGCTTGCTTAAGATGTGGAACCTCTTTTTTTTGTATAACGCCTAGCAATATTTTCCGCTTCGGTACGTCCGCGGTTGTTTGCCATTGTAGGGTATGCTGGAAGAGGTGCTCGACAAAGAGTATGTTCTAGATTCATCTAGGAGCTACTAAGATGCTCCGGGATCTTAAGCGGTATTATCAGTGGCTTGGGATGAAGAAGGATGTTGCTAACTAGGCTACGGTATACAACGTGTGCCAGTTAGTGAAGGCAGAGCACTAGGTCCCGAGTGGTTAGTTGCGGAGTTTACCCAATCCAGAGTAGAAGTGGGATTTGATCACGATGGATTTCGTAGTGGGCTTACCATTTTCTCAAACCAAGGATCCTATTTGGGTCATCGTTGATCAATTGACCAAGTGTGAGCATTTTCTGGCCATTAAAAAGACCGATGTGTCTGCAGTATTGGCTAGGAAATACGTGCAGGAGATTGTGAGACTGTATAGAGTACCGGTGAGTATTGTCTCGGACCGGGATCCTAATTTCACATCTGAGTTCCGAAATGCGTTTCAGGCAGAGATGGGCACGAGGGTGCATATGAGTATGGCTTATCATCCTCTGATAGATGGACGGTCCGAAAGGACCATCCAGACTTTGGAGGATTCGTTTTGGATGTGCGTGCTGGATTGGGGTGGTCATTGGGTGGATCACTTGAGCTTGGTAGAGTTTGCGTATAACAATAGCTACCATACGAGACTCTGTATGGGAGGCCATGTCGTACACCTTTGTGTTGGACTCAAGTGGGGGAGAGGAGCACATTGGGTGCGAGTTTTGTTCAGGAAACTACGGAGAGGATCCGTGTTTTGAAGCTGAACATGAAAGAGGCCCAGGATCGGCAAAAGAGTTATACCGATAAGAGGCAGAAAGAGGTTGTATTTGAGGTGAGAGATATAGTGTGTCTCAAGATGGCTTTGCTGAGAGGTCCGAACAGGTCCAATACTGCGACTAAGTTGAGTCGTAGGTATATGGGGCCGTTCCGGATAAGAGAGCGTGTTGGACCGATAGTGTATCGGTTAGAGTTACCCAAGATTATGCATGCATTTCATAAGGTCTTCCATGTCTCGATGCTAAAGAAGTGCATAGGGGTGACGAGGTCTCCAGCCCAATATGACCGTTGAGGCGAGACCTTTGAGAGTTCTCGAGCGGAGGATCAAGGAGCTTCGTCGGAAGAGGATTCTGATGATGCGAGTTCTGTGGGACTGTGACTGTGACGGGGTGCAGGAGGAAACTTGGGAATCATAGGCTAGGATGGAAACAAGGTTCTGAAAGTGGTTCCAGAAGCAAGTTGCGGCTTGAGTTCCTTCGAGAGGTTCCAGTTTCGGTGTGTAGCTGTATGCTAAGTGCTTTCACGTTGTATTTTCGTTGTCTAAAACGATGTTACATTATGAGTGTTTAATAAGATGAGTATTTCTTATTATTGATGACTTTGGGTGTCATTGTTATGCATTTCGTTTTTTTGTTGAAAAGGGATAATCCATGTGAGCAATAAGATGGTAATTCTTATTTCGTTTTGTGGGGTTTTTCTCTAAAGTAACAAGTGGGAAGCAAAAATTTTTTTCTCTTATTTCCTTGTTGAGCTCGCCATTTGTGGGGGTTAAGAGAGAGTTTCTTGAGCTTGTGAGCTTAGAGAGATACGAGAAGAAGAAGAGAAAGGATTTTGTGAGCTTGTGGAAATTGGATCTTGAGATATCAAAGGGTGTGGAGCTTTGTGAAGCTTGGAAAAAAGAGTGGGTTGGAGCTAAGGGTTGGCGTGAGCTTGGAGGAGAAAGGAGAGATCTTTCTTGAGCATGGGAAGTCCATCTAAGGCTAGATGGTTAGTCATGGATGTGTTTGATTAGCTTTGCATGAGGTTGCATGTCTAGCTGCTTATTTGAAGTAATACGTGGTGTTATTATTGCGTGTTGGTGTGGTTGTTTGAATTGTGTGGGCTTTCATATAACATGTTGTTGGGAGAATCAATCTCACTCAGGGTTTGGTTTACCAAATGTTGATGCATCACTTTTGTCGATGCAGGTAAAGATAAGGCATGATCGTGGAATCAAGGCGAGGAAGGGGATGATGATTAGGACCGGTAGTTTTAGGTTTTGTAGCTTTCGTAGGATTGCTAGAACCAGTAGAACTGTTGACCATGCGTGGTTGTTGTTGCTTGTTGTATGTTCATTACTTGCAGAATATTTAAATGTATGGGTGTTTAATTATTAAGTAATTGCATGTTAAATAAAAAAAAGTGTGGTCGCCACACTATGATTTGAAGGAGAAGACAAAAACAGGAGGATAGATGAGCAACTAACATATGAAGTTGAGGTGCATAATATCTTTTTTCTTGTGTCATTATAAAATTATAAAAGCAAACCAGATTTTGTTTGTGTCATTGGTTTTGTAATTTCGTTACCATTAGGTTAGGTATATTATATTGTTGATTTAGAGAATCGGGTACTTGGAAGCGGATTTTACAGTGGAGTGGAACTTTTAACTAGAAAAGGTTATATGGATCGATACATAGCTTCTTGTTGGAACTTGAATAACATACCGTGTCTCCCTGGTTCTCTACTCTTATTTGAGCATTGTGATACCTCGGGTGTTCTCGTGTCATCGCTCTATGTTGGAAACCATGAAAAACATATGCCCACATAAAGCCATGGAACTAGAACACCCGAGGTATCACAATGGTCAAACGAAAGTATAGAACCATGGAGATACGGTACATTGTTCAAGTTCCAACCATAAGCTATGTATCGATCCATATTCACTTTTTCCAGTTAAAATTTACAATCTATTGTAAAATCCTCTTCCAAGTATATGATTCTCTAAATCAGCTCCATAATATATGTAATTTTAAGTGAATTACAAAACTGTTGACACAAAAGAACCTAGTTTGCCTTTAATTTTTTAATAACAAAAGAAAAATGTGCCTCAACAAATAACCGTCCATGCGGTAGCCAATTATCACAACAAAACTTTGCAATCTCACCATTTCTAATCTCCCATTTCATAAATTCCGTTACCTGGTCTCGTAACTTTAGGAGTTTTTTGCCATATCCATGAACCCAAATATCAAAGTTACATGGTTTTAGGTGATATTTAAGAAAAGTTTATAACAAATTTCATAATTTACCAAAATTCAACCAAATCATCTCAAAAATCAAATCAATTCATTTTTTCATCTATTACACCCTAAATCTCAATGCTTAAAATTTTTCTAATAATAGTGGATTTGAAGGGTGTATTGATTTGAGAATTTGGAGTGACTGAAGTTAAAATGGCAAATTTTACATTATTGAAACATGAATTTTAAAATATATTTTTAATCTATCAGTTTTGGATTAGTGATTTTTAAATGTAAAATCAAAATCATTGTTATTAGAAATTTTTTTTAAATTGGCCCTATTAAAATGTACACCCCGTTCTAAAAAGGATCAATTCTTAAATTACACCATTTCACTAAATTATTGTGAAAATGACCCATATGGTGTGAAATTAGAACATATGAGATCATTATTTCAAGAAATTGTAAAATGATCCATTTTTGAGAGTTTTTCCTATTCAATATCATATGATTTAAAGAGAAATTTGCAAATCTTATATTCGATAACACTAGATTTTATTTTTATTTTTTTAATTCATGTTTCAATAACATAAGATTTGCCATTTTAACTCAAATTACATCAAATTCTCAGTTCACTATACCCCATATATATCACTATTGTGTTGTTTTCATTCAGGGAGATCATGCTATACATTGTATATGATAAGATCACATATGTTTATCCTTATCAACACATTAAGATAAACATCAACAATAATATTCTCCTAAGCTATCAGACCCTACAATTATAATATATAATAACATAAATTTAAAGATTTAGAGCACCTCCATCAAAGGTCTCTCACATGAGTCTCGAATATTTAAAATAAGAAAAAAACTACAAAAAGAAGAGAGATAGTGAAATGAGTCTCTAAAATGAGATTTGGAGAGACTCCTAAGAGACTCTAATGACACTTGTCTTTCAATTATTTTTTCAAATTTAAAATAAATTGCATACCTAAATTATATTATAAATATTAATATTATATTTTTAATAACCTCTTTTAAGAGACTCAATGGATAGAGATGCTCTAAATCCTTGAGGGAATTGTGTCTTGAGGTTAGGTACCTGATGATAGATCTTAGAAAACTTATGTGAAGCATCAGAAAATGAGAGAAGAAGACGTGACAAAAGCTGGTGAAGGGTTGAAATTTTTTTTGCATCTAGTGGTTTGTATATAAATGTAAAAATATAAATAGGGAAGATACTCATTAGTGAAAAATATTATATCTTAGATATATACACTCCAAGTTTTCAGAATTTGATGGACGTTAAGATCAAGTTGTTAACTAGATTGGTTGAAGCTGGGTTCACAAAATGAGAGGTTATTTGCATTAGAATAGTTAGGCTCGGTGGCAGAAATATGTAAATGAGTTTCAAGATTTTTCCTCACAAAAAAAATATATAAAGTCACAATCTTAGCAAGCAACAGAAAAGATCAATAGACTAGTCGCGCTACTTACTTATACGGATCTATATCTTCATCGCTTTCACTAAATGCAGTTTCATAACCACTATCACTGTCACTGAAACGCGAGTTGTTGCCATCACTCTCTCCCTGTCTCTCTTTTCATCTTCATGTATGCCGCATTCTTTTACCTCCCAGGCTCCATAATCAGCATCAGAAATGCAGTTGAACTTAACTTTCACCTTATTTTCATTTTCCTTGATATTGGCATGGCAAATAACGGATTTTACCAAAAATAGATTATCAGTTTGAAGTGGAGGAACAAAAATCACTGGCCAATCACACTGAGAAAATGGTAGTCAAATAGCACTTAAAGCTATAAGACACTCGGACATCAATCATTTTGGTGTATTTATGTGCCTAGCTTAGCACGACTTAAGCCTGAAAACCTTGTGATTCTTGAAATACTACTCTTCCCCAAATCAATGGTTATAGAACTTCCAAGCGCATGATGAGTGAAGTATATAAGGAGGCCTTTTCTTACATGGAAAGAAAATGTATTTGCAAACAGATTGACGTATGAATTGTTTCGTGTCTTCGTCAAGATTCAAGCAGTAAACTAACATCAAATCTAGCTCGGGATTTTGAAAGGCTGATGATACTCTTAAGTGAGAAGCTGGGATCTCCCTGATCTCTGCGACGAAGTGGGAGCTCTTTGCGATGTGCTGTGAGCTCTCTGTCACAAGCTCCCAACAACAAGCTAGAATATTTCTAATCAGAGCTGGTAGCTCTCGCCGATGAGCTGGAGAGCTCTATATGACAAGCTGGGAGCTCTCTATGATGAGTTGTGAGCTCTCTACGAAGATCTCTTTGCGACGAACTCCTCTGTGATGAGCTGGGAGCTCAATGGGACGAGCTAGGAGCTATCTGGTGATGTGTTAGGAGCTTTCTAGTGAAAAGTTGGGAGCTATCTGCTGATGAACTAGGAACTGTCTGTCGACGAACTAGTAGCTGTACGTGAAGAGCAAGGAGCTCTGATTCATTATCAACTTGGATCAATATGACTTGGATCTCCTTCTTGATGTTACAAGTCACAAAAACATCTAGGCACTAGCAGATTCAATACATAGGTGATGTTTGATATACTCGATCTTTTTTAACTTGCATTTTTAAAGAAGAGATGATTATGATTACACTCTTAAATTTTTAGACATATTCTAAAAACTTATGGAAAAATCATATTGATCAATATTTTTCTTGTTTATGGTTTATAGGATTCTAGAGATAGTGAGGGAGAGCAAGCTATGATTTGAAGGGGAATACAAAATGGCCTCCATCTGTTGAAGAAATTGAAGGAGAATATTGGAGGATAGTTGAGCAACTAACATATGAAGTTGAGGTACACAATATCTTTTTCTTTTGTTATTATTAAATTATAAAAGCAAACAAGATTTGTTTTTGTCATTAGTTTTGTAATTTGATTACCATTAGGTATATTATATTGTTTATTTTGAGAATCGGGTAATTGTAAGCGGATTTTACGGTGGAGTGGAACTTTTAACTAGAAAAATGATATGGATCGATACATAGCTTCTGGTTGGAACTTGAATAACATACCGCATCTCCCTGGTTCTCTACTCTCATTTGAGAATTATGATATTTTGGTTATTCTCGTGCCATGGATCTATGTTGAAAACCATGAAAAACATATGCCAACATAGAGCCATGGCACTAGAAGACCCGAGATATCACAATGTTCAAACGAAAGTATAGAACCATGGAGATCTAGTACATTATTAAAGTTCAAACCATAAGATATGTATCGATCCATATCACTTTTTCCAGTTAAATTTAAAATCCATTGTAAAATCCGCTTCCAAGTACGTGATTCTCTAAATCAGCTCCATAATATACCTAATGCTAAGTGAATTACAAAACTGTTGACACAAAAGAATCTAATTTGCCTTCAATTTTTTTAATAACAAAATAAATAATGTCATTCAACTTCATTTGTTGGTTGCTCAAATGTGGATGATGGATTCCACACCCAATAATATACTGAATTATTTAAAGAAATAAAATAGAATTTTCTTAAGATAATGATGTAAAATAGAAAATAGATTTACTAAAGGAAAAATGTAAATTTGCCTAGATTGGTTTCAAGTAGCAAAAAGATTGACCCCCATACATGACTATGGGGGTCTATATTTATTCATGAATTAAGGTTTAAATGCTAAGAATAAATACTAATAAATTCTATAATTCTCCTTTAATTTGGTCTTTAATGTTGTAACGTCTCGTACTTTGAATGATTTCCTCCTTTAGTTCGCAGATTCACCTCGCTTCACGGACACTCCTTGCTTCACTTGCTCCCTCCTTCCGTGAGGCTTTACTACTGGTCGGACCCCAGTTCGCTTCATCGAGCCCTTGTAAGGTTCGCCCGTCCTTTCTTGCTCTGAACTGACCCAGCCTTTACTTTTACCTTCTGAAATGGTTGACATGTGTAATGATTGGAGAGAGTGAATCCTTGGTGCGGATCCAGTATCAACATTTGCCCCCCAAGTCCTGTGAGCTGCTGTTTGGCTCGGAGGACTTAAGTGTTTTCCTTGCTTTTTGCCTTCAGATCCCTTAAATTTTGGGGGTTCGGCTATCTTGACGCCTTGACGCGCGTCTCTATTAATACTGATTTTTATCGATATGCGGAAAACCCTTCCACTTCCCATTATTTCCGAGATGGTTTTATTTCTCGAAGGAGATAGTTTTTTTGCCGATTTCTCTTTCTTCGTATCACTTTTACTCGATTGTTCTTGAACTTGATTGTTTTCATCAATTCTTTTTCTTCTTTTGAATTACTGTATTCCTCAAATTGTATATAATGACAAAAATTTTGACGAATTCTGCTACTTCCGCCGGGAAACATCTAAAAACTCCGCTAGGAAACTGTTCTGGTCGCAAGGATCGATTTGGCCGTCATCCTCCATCTCGTTCTACACGTGAATCTATTGAAGGAATAAGAAGCTTTTTCCAAATTTCACCTGAAATTGAGTTCGTCCTTCCGAACCCTAATAAATCTCTGGAATCGATTCATGACGGCTATATGTGCATTTACAAGATTTACTTTTACAGCTGTGGTCTATTTTTTCCAGTCCCCGACGCACTTCTCTTATGTATTTTTCTCTTGGAATGGCATTCCTGCAAATTTGCCCGAATATGCTTTGTCACATACTGTGTTCGCTAACTCTTGCTGCGGAGGCGAGTTTATCGTTAAGTTCAAGTGACCTTTTCGAACTCTTCGGTATTCGTTGTAATAGCCGGGGTACATATAGTACCTATCCTCGCGCTGAGAAAACCTTGATTTTTGGTCTTCCTGATGACAAAGATCATTGGATGAAATACTGGTTCCTTGTTAAGGTCGATTCCTCTTCTGTTAGCGAACTTGCCGGTAAGTCATAGAATGTATCTTGACTTATATTTTTTGGGTCCCAAATCGTTTGTTCTATTAATTGATTGGTTTCTCGCAGTTCCTTCCACGAAACCTTCTCCAAGATTTTTTGAATCTCTTCAAATTTGCATTAGAGAAGGAAGTTTCCTGGGAATCCTTTCCCCTCTCTCGCATTCATACTGCGGGAAGTCTTTTGGAGAGCGGTGCTCTCTGACCATTGGAGATTGAAGTTGATACTCTTATATTTTCTATACCATTGAGACCAAACTGCAAAAGAAGATTGACTATGTTGGCATGCCATTTCGAGAGAAGAACTGATGTAATCCATAGAACCATGCATGGTTGTTGAGCTTCCAATTCGTGAACCTCGGCATGAGCCTTATTCAACTCGTTCGGCTAAAGTTTCCAATGACAAAGACATTGAGGACCCAAACGCTAATTTACATCAAAAGAGGAGCAGGGTACCTCCTGATCCTAATTCTCATAGATCTACACCAAGGTCTCAAACTGTTGCTAAAGGAAAAGTTCATGCATCAATTCCTCCGCCTCCTCCTCGTGTTCCACCCCAGAAGACTTCTCAAGGTTGTTTACACGGGGAGAGCTGGAAAACCTCAGAAATACGGAATAGAAGGAAACGATCCCAAAATAATGGTTCCTCTTCCTCTAGAAATACTTCAAATGCTGATCATCCTGTTTTGAGTATGTGCCAATCATTGATATATATCTGTGTAAAATTTCTCTCTGCTCATTCATGACACTTTTTACAGTTGCGCACGAGAACAGAATGGTAATCGCAGAGTCTTTTAGGGCATTTACTTCTAGTGGCGTAGAACCCTTTCCTCCCTTTGACCAATGGGACTGGGAATCATTGGATATTTATGTTAGAAATTCCATCCAATTGGCTAAGGTATGTAGCCTTATGTTGCATTCGCAGCGTCCTTCGTGTATCCTTCTAATTCCTGGTTCATCTAAACCATCTACAGGTTGCTGCTGGTCATAACGAAACAATTCGCTTTTAGCAATCGGCTGTTAGAAAGAGAGTTCACAGTATTTGGTTGCGGTGAATAAACAAATCTTAGATCTTGAATCGATGTTTAAGAATGATGCCGCCAAGGTTGGCAGAGCTGCACAGTTAGAAAAAGATTGAGACAACGCTTTTGACTCTTTTAAGCTGTCGCAAGAGAAAGTAGATGTGAACTTCACCGTCTTTGCTTCAAAAGAAAAAAGATTTTGATGAGTTAAAGCAGAAGTATGACGACCTTTTAAAACTTCGCGGGACTCATCCGAAGCATTCAAATAACTCGGATTAGAATAATGCGAAAGATCATTGTCGTGCCATGATTGAAGAGATAGCTGGGCATTTTGATTCTTTAAAGGCAAATATGCTGCTTCAATCCGATGTTAATGAGCTGAAAAGCAACCAATCCCTTCTCGCTTTTTTGAAAGG
>CM051374.1:6458166-6483166 GCA_028015245.1 Cardamine occulta
GTGATTTTGATTCTTTAAAGGCAAATATGCTGCTTCAATCCGATGTTAATGAGCTGAAAAGCAACCAATCCCTTCTCGCTTTTTTGAAAGGGTGATTTTGACTTAAACAAGGAGAAAATAGACGTGAAAAATTCACTATCCGAGGTTGAAGCCCAACTGCGAGCTATTCCATCTTCCGAACCAAACTTTGAGCGGTACACCTCACTCCTTGCTGATATAATTTCTTATGGTGATCCTCTTTCTGTTCCATCCAAAGAGACCCGTGGTCAAACTTCTACTAAGACTACTTGAGGTCCGTCTTCGCTCATTAAGGAGGTACAATTTAATCAATTCGGCTCTAATTTTGCAATTATGAGTTCCAAACACATGACTAAACTTAGATTTGAAATTATTCAGGCTTTGTCGAAAGATGGAAACTCAGCCCAGGAATCTTCGGGCGGACCTTAATGGCGATTATTCCAAAGATGATTTTTAGCTAGGACGCTTATTTATAGTTTGTGTGTTTTTTTGTATATATATTGTGGAAGTAACCTCTTGTTACTGAGATCGCAATTGTATTTTATCTGGATGACTTTGTCCTTTGGGACTTGTAAATACTAGTATTACAATCATAGTGTAAATATTATTTAGGGGTTCATCCCTTTACTTAGCCAGAGATGGCTTACGAAATTTGACTTATGTTTTAGGTTTCAATTCTCCCCTGGGGCTTTGTTGTAAGAATTTGTTTACTCTCAATGTTAAACGTCTCGTTAGAACAAATATGTCAGGTTTACAAAGTTTGACTTTTGTTCATGAACTCTGTCACGAGTTGTTTTCAAGGGAATGGGTTGATCAGACCCTTTAATCAGTATCCTCGGTAAAGTGCGAGGTTTGAACCCGGCTTCGGAATTGACATGCCCTTACCATTTTTAAAGAAAAACTATGCCTAGTGATCCTCGGTAAATTTGTGCGAGGATAGAGCTCAGCTTATGAAATCTCCAAGGGGACTGATTCCGTTTATGTTCCAAACTCGTAAATTCGATTATAGAATCATGATGCAAGGATTGAACCCGACTTTAGATAACGTGAAGCTGTGCTCGACTTAGTAATTGTAAGGCTGCATTATATTTAATTGTCAGGGTTTTTAATCTGCGAACCATAAATTAGGATGCAGCTAATAACAACACAAAATATTACTTTATCTTAGGACGACCGATAGGTTAGTTAATATGATTTGGCGAATGATATTTAGGTTCGCAAATCGAGCCAATAATCCTTTCTAAAGGATGGTTCTGACTTTTGGTTGACATCTGAGCCTACTGCTTAATTGGCCTAAAACCTGTGAATGTCCTAGGTATTAATTACCAAATACGTGTGAGTATATCCTTACTTTATAGATAAAGTAAACTTATGCTCACACGCTAAGGGTATAATAATCACTTGCCCTTTATTACTTCCGTAATGATTATATATATATATCCGGCGGCGAAACCCTCTAGTGTTCCCTTCGTCGGAGAGAGAAAGCTATTAAAAAGATATTTAATTGTACTAAGAGGGAATATTCCCAAGGATAACCTTCAATGGAACCTATGGCGGACTGTTCCCATTTTCCCCCAGCCCGTAGCAGTTCTGACGACCCCTCAAGCTCTGATCCCACTTCTGGGGATGGATTCAAAGCGCATAAGGTTAAGTTGTCTTAGTACGTATTAACCATATTCGGGAAAGAGGAAGAAGAAGCCATAAACTTTCTTCATAAGGTAAGCTTTGTATTACTTGAAAAAACTCTAATGATTGATTACCTCTTAATGGCATATGCCATTCAGTTGACTATTCGTTATCGCCTAAAATGCGGAAAATGTCAAATTCTTGGTGAGAAGAGGAGAGGTCTCAAAGAGCGGGTTGCTCGAAGCAAAAAGCGGATTCGGAGAGGAACGGTCTTGACAAGGTCGCATCGATTCCTCACTGCGTTCGTCGATACATGTGGGATTTAAGAAGATGACAAATAATGGAAACAAAGGCACTGGATGATGAAGAGGCTCATCTGTGAGATGAGTTTCTTGAAGCCAGAGCAAGAGAAGGATCCGATCTTGTTGTAGCAAAGGAAGAGACTGTTCACGATCTGACGAACAATGTAACTGTTTAGTTTTGTATTTTGGAAATATAACTCTACTGTTTTGCTTTAAATACAAGGGTATTGTTGAAAACTTGAATCAATCTTGGAATTCGAAAAAATCAATTAAGATCATAACACGATCCTTAAATTAAATTCTAACTGTTGAGTTTCTTCTCTTTAAATAGTTTTGCTTCATTATGTTCTATTAGCAAATAAGCGAAGTATTACTATAAGCATTCTATAATGGCAACAAATCCTCAACAAAATGGAAACCTTTCGACAGGTTCTTTGGCAAACATGGCGATTTGCCCGTATCCAAATCCCTACAGTTTTTTTTAACATCGAGTTGATGCCTGGTTTAACATCATTTGACCAGATTACGCCTTTGACAGTTCCTTGCGGTTTGATTAAGAAACTGCTTCCTCGAGATCAAGAGATCGCTATTCGTTATATGGAGAAGGTACTTCCATTATTGAATTTTATTATTCTTTGAATAAATCTTGGATGAAGTCAGTATCTAAGAAGGAATTTTTGTTTCTCTAGCTTATGGCTAGGAATGCGTGGATTGAACATGAAGGGAGATTCTTCGAGGGAGAAGGAGAGAAAAGGAAGCACAAATTTACCAGATTTCTCGTGAGATGGGTATCCTGAAAGATTCGCCTTACGCCTGGCCTGCTCTTGAATCCGAGGATTTCGACTATGAAATCCTGCACTGTGTTAGGGTTATGATCAAACAACTAGAGAGTAAAGTTAACTTGTGATGTGATCATGGATAGCTCACAGAAACAGCTTGAAACCGAGGATGCTTTGGCCGTACCAAGTGGACCAATGACAAGATCGAGAGCCAAAGAGTTTCAGAATGCCATCACCGCATTACTCACTCAAGTTCAACCGACTAAAGCTCAGTTCGAGAACGTGGAAAATTAAACCGTCTTGGTTGCTCGAGTGGACTAATAAACGGGTGATTCATTTGTACTCTTTTTCCTAGCCTTTGGTTTTGTCCCAATGGGTTTTCCAAATGAAGGTTTTAATGAGGCAAATGGGTCACTCTAATCCATCTTAGTCCACAAGAGTTAAACAAGTTTGGTCCAGGTCCAAGTCCAATAATTTTCGGATTTATTTTCTCAAGTCTCAAGCCCAAAAAAGAGATTAAATCAGCCCAGCTCAATAATTATCTGATTAAAATCGGCCAAGGGAGTGGAGGAGTTGACTTGGGAGACTCCAAGAGATATTCAAAATTAGTTAATGTTTTCTTAATTTTTTATGAATTAATTCTAGCTTTTTCTTTACTCCATCTTTCTTTAAAACTCTTTTCTTGTACTCATTTTTGGACATCCAAGTTTTTTATTAAAAATTGAGAGTGATTTCTCTTGTGTTCTTTGAAGAACAAACCCTGATTGTTGGTGAGTAATATCCTTCAATCAATCCGAATCAAGGTGTATCATATCCGCGATTCAAACCTTGGCGTTTTCAAGTGTGTCATATCTTGGAAAAGTCATTGAGGAAATATCCAAGCTCTTCCGCAACCTTGGTGCGATCCATTCACTCCACCTCTATCTATCTATCCACTCCTTTCATTCTACCCCTCGAAAGTGCCGGTTCTAGGGAGGATCATATCAAGTGGTATCAGAGCACACTTTCGGGATCGGTATTCGAATCTATCATCTTTTTATCCTAAACTTTTATTTTCTTTCGTTTCTTTTTGTTCTTGTTGATCGGATCCTATCTTAGGGATTAGCCAAATTTTTATTCCATTTTCTTTTTGATCTCTATTTAGTTCTAGTTTAAATTCTGGGTTGTTAAAAAAAAAAAAAAGAAGTTGATCGGACCAAAAGAAGAAAAAAAAAATACATTAGTCTGAAATTAAGTTAGTTTAAGGGGGGAATTATTTTCTAAATTTATTTCCTAAAGTTTTTCTGATCAATTGATCTGTTTTCAATTTAAAAACAAAAAAATCACTAAAATCTTTTCTTTCTATCTCGAATTCAATCGATTCGTCTTGTGTTGTCGGAATTGTTCATTTGACTTGATCGGGTTTTGTTCGATACGAACCATTGAGGAAATCACTGAGAGAGGACTTCTTGAGTGTTGAGTGATTGAGTGAATAAAAAGGAGAGAAACACTTGTAAGGATCGACTTTTTATTACTAAGTTTGTTAAGTGTGCAGGAAAAACAAAAAGCAAAATGTCTAGTCGTTCCAGCGAAGAAGTTGAGAGCACCAACCGAGCTCAAAGAAGAAGAAATAACACTCTGGACATGCAGACCTTAGTGGTAGAAATGAGGCGGATGGTGAGAGAAGAGATGGGTGCAGTCAATGCAAGGATCGATACGATTCAAGAGTCCGTTAATCAAGGATTATTGCCGAATACTGCTGCTAGAAGAAGAAGAGCACGACCTCAAGAAGAAGCTGATGGGGATTACTGGAATTATTACAGCAGAGGAGGCCAAGCTTCTAATTAAAGTGAAAGAAGGCCGAGACGAGTAAGATAAGCTAGGGGTAGTAATGAAGACAATCTCAGTGGACTTAAGTTGAAGATACCACCATTTCATGGAAAAAATGATCTGGATGTCTACTTGGAGTGGGAGAAAAAAATTGAGCTCGTGTTTGATTGTCAAACTTATTCGGAGCAAAAGAAAGTTCAAGTAGCGGCAACAGAGTTTTTTGATTATGCAATTAATTGGTGGGATCAGATTGTGACGAGTCAAAGACTTAACCAAGAACCGCCCGTAGTCACTTGGGAAGAGTTGAAAAATCTGATGAGAAAAAGATTTTGATATGATTATGGCCAGCAAGGAGAAGGAACCTATGCAGCAAGGCGACGACAAAGAGGAGCAAAGGCAGCAGCTTGAACCAGAGCTACAAGGAGCTGAAGATTTATGCATTTCTCCGGGTCCTATCACTCGATCTAAACAAAAGAAGCTCAAGACCACTTTGCAACATCTCCTCAACACCATCTCGGGCAGTTTGGTGTGTGCTAATCCAGCCACATTGGTTGTGATACAAGCCACCTAAACATTTATCAAGAGAGGTGATATGACTTATACTCTTTTTCCCTTCATTTGGTTTTGTCCCAATGGGTTTTCCAAATAAGGTTTTTAATGAGGTAAGCCATATCACTCACTCATCAGCCTCTTGATAAAGCTTAAGCCCATCTCTATCTCCTATCCAGGTGAAGCAGCCCAAGTCCAATAAGAGATTCAGCCGAAAATCTCAAGACATGAAGAGTCCTTTCTTTGTTCAAACTTTGGTTTTAATGCTTTGTATTTTTCGAGATTTTCCTTTACTCTTTGGCTGATTTAAACTCTTGTAATGCTTCATTTGTGAGTTATCAAACATCTTTTCATATTCTAAAATTCTCTGAAACTTGTTTGTTCATCCTTGCTTAAAGTGATCGGATCTTCATCCTCACACCAAGCAAGCCAAAAGTCTTAGGATCTTTCACACTCCTAGGAAGTTTCACTTCGATCCACCCCTTGTTCACCGCGTCTAGGGTCTTCACCCACGTACAGAGCAAGCCTGAAAGTCCAAAGGATCACCATCCCTTTGGAAGTTTCGCAACAATCCCCCAAAGACTCATCGGATCCACTCTTGTTCTTCATCTTTCATCTCTTCCGCATCACTCACCTTATCCCCAATCATCACAACCTCTTGGAGAAGCATTCAGGGACTTGATCCTCACCTAGGATCATATCAAGTGGTATCAGAGCTGACTCCACGCCAGGTTGTATCTCTTCCGATCTGTTATACCTTTTCACATTCCGATCTGTTTTGTCTGCTGACTGTTGGAATTTTCATCAATTCGTCTTGTCTGATAAAATCGTGAGATCTATTGAATATTCTTCAAAAAAGAGTCTAGTATTTGTTAAAATTGATTCTAGAATTTTTGAACATGTTTTGATAATTTTTCGAAGTTGATTTCGTCGAACAGTCACAATTAGAGGTTATCGGAATTTGAACAGTTATTTTCGTGTTAACGTGCTAGAATTGTTAAAAATTATTGGTTAATCCTAAAATCGTGAAATTTGTTGCATTGAAACCATGATTCAGTCTAGTATTTGTTAAAATTGACTCTGGAATTTTTGAACGTTATTTGATATTTTATTCTGTTCAATCAAGTCAAACAGTCGTTTAGGATTCTGGAAACGTTTCTGAGTTTTCTTTGTTGTGTTTCTTTGGGCATTTTTACTTGTTACTTGTTTGAATCTGAACAGGTACCATGGTGGGAACCAGAAATGGTAAAGAGGAATCGTCAAACTCCAACAAAGAACTCCTTGATTCCTTAAGAGCCATAATGGACGAAAGTATGGCAACCATGAGAGCTGAATTAGAAAAATCAAGAAGAGCACGGAAGGAACAAGAGCTTAAACCAAAGCCACCAGACAACACATTGAGAACAACTTGGAGCAGCCCACATAAAATCTCTCTTACTCCAAAATCCAAATATGTGCTTTGTTCTGAATATCATTCGGCTAATGAACTCTTAAAATTTTCAGGAAAAAGAAGCTACCTAGAGTAGGAAACAAATATGGAAGATTGGTTTTACTATAACCACATCCCAAGAGAAAAGAGGATAGCTCATGCAATTCGCCAACTCACAGGAGAAGCTTATCAATGGTGGATACGAAAGGTTGATGATCGCTGGAATTACAAGGAGCCACCTATCACCTCGTGGAGAGATCTTAAGGAACTAATGAGGAATAAGTATGCACCAAATGGTTTAGTTCCAAAAGAAGCTTACAGTCCTCAGCCGAAGAAAGTATCCAAGAATGTTCTAAATGAGAAAATGAAGGCTAATGTAACCTCTCAACCAAAGAAGGTCGCTGAACAAGTCGTGGTTCACAAGCAAAGCCTAAATCCATCAATTGAAACAAGCAATGAACGTCCAAAGAAATGTAAGTCCTCTGATCTTTCAAAATCCAAGGAAGTTACTTGTTATGACTCTCCTAAGAAAGGAAAATTTGCTGCCACTTGCCCTGAAAAACACGAGCTGAATATCACTTCATTAGGATCAAAACTGAGCTCACAAAACTCAAGTAGTGAAGTAGTTAATCAAGGTGTAGAAACTTCCAGTTCTTGTATAATACACTTGGTCTTGTCAAAGGATGTTGAATCAGGTCATACTCTGGAGCATAAGGATGACAAAGCTGAAGGAACCATAAAAGAGAAGAATCCACATTCGGTGTCAACCACTTCACAAGCTTTCCGAGATAACAAGTGTGAGCAAATTAATTATGAAAACCGTGTGGTGTTTAAACCATGTCCAGCACCAGCTACCTGTGAATTAGATTTCACCATCTTCAAAGCTGAAAAGTTACCAAACATCTTACATGGTACTAAGGTAAGTTTAGCTAGCGAGTCTGTTCGATACTGGAATAATTCTACATTCACTCGTAGCATCAAACAACCTGTTTTGAATATTAAAATTTCAAGTATAATGCACTTGATTTTTCCTTTAAGTGCCAAGGAAGATGCAGGTACCTTAGATGTGCGCAAAGACGTAAAAGAAAACACATCGACATGGAGCTTAACAACAGAGCAAACGGAGGAAGTAACAAAGTGCAATGACATGCCATCAAACTTAGAGCTCTTGACGTGTTTTCCTGCCAATAAACAAAGAGAGGATGTCACCAACCTCATATTGATCAAAGAGAAACCACCCGATGCTCAGCCACCAATTCAAACCCGAGGTAACTATCTAGACTCGCAAAAAAGAATGAGAGCTAACCTTCTTTCTCTTGGTGCAGATTGTACAATTTTGAGGTCACAACTTTGTCAAAGAATAGGGTATGATACATCCATCCCAACCACACCATCCCATGAGCAAACCAATCTAGCTGTCGCATGTGTCAAACTGGATCCAAAATCACTTCCATTTACCGTGACAATTACATGCACCGAATACAGCAAGGACCTTCTTCAGGTAAGTAACTCTTTAACTCAATTTGATTCTCATGATTCCAAGGTTGTGAGTAAGAGTTTATCATCTCCAGAAACTATTAAGAAAAAGTTAGGTGTATTCAAAGAATATTCGGAACCAAACTCTTGTCTTAGGACGCAAATAAAAGAGGAACATGATAAAGAAAATTTTGGGTTCCGAAATGAAACTTGTGTACTTGTTTATAGTGACTCTACGACTGTGATAATACGCTTGCTCTTTGCCAAAGGTGTTGAAAACATTGCAGGTCTAAAAGAGGAGCCACCAGACTTAGAAGTTCTCTCGACCCATTTCTTTGTGAGGACTGGAATTGGAGTTGTCTTGAGAAAGGAGTCGAACACCTTTCAAAGCTATCAAGACACGGAGCATGGAGCTTTGCCTAGAAGGAAACTCCAAGAATTATCGCCGACCATCTCCGAGGATATGTTCCAAACTGGTCCAATTTTCGATTTTCTTGTCACTAACCTTGCACCGGTGCTGCCGAGTAAGAAACCTTGTCATTTTCAGGACTTCGAAGTTGTATCCCCTAAATACGACTCAGGAATTGTCTCACTAATCTGTCGGATGGAGAATCATATCGTCTTTGATCCAGGAGCACCCGTTGAAGCATTTCCTTATGACATGGGAAACAAGATAGGTAAGGAAATTGTTGTGCCTGATGCAACAGTTCAAAGGTATGCATTTCTTTTTGTTCCTAAATCTAAGTTGCTAGAATATGAACACATCAAAGAGATTTATATGTCAACTGTTGATTTTAAAGATGTGATTCATTATTGTGAGAAATTTGAGCATAATAAATTCTTTAGGCATGGAGGATTTTTGTTTGATAAAATGTGTGAACCTAATAGAAATTATGTGCTCATAGATATTGCTAATTTCTCTAATTTTGCTAGTGCTTCACCTAATGCTGAATTATTCTTTGGAGAAATTGTTTGTTATGATAGCATTCTGAATTTTAATAAACACTTAGATGATCATATTGAACCTTTGAAATCTGTTTTAGATGATCTAAGTAATAAATTGTGTGCTAGTCGGAATGACTATATTCTTTGCACCTATGATCTCTTGTCTCGAGTCTTTGTTGTGAGGATACAGGATATACAGGATGGAGAGCTAAATTTTCATGCACCTAGGACGTGGCTCTACCATGTTTGGCTTAAGAAAACTGTTGTTCAAATTGTTCTTAAACCAAAGGAGCGTTTGCTAGACATAGAGCATCAAAAGCCAGCAAACGAAGAGGAGAATATTAAGAACTTTGAGATTGGTTACCAGTTTTGGATTCGTATGAAGGAGAAACGTTTTGCAGACCAAGAGGAGTTCAAACTAATATTGTTCGGATTTGAGGATGGATAGCATGGATAGCTTGGAGCTTGGAACTAATCAACAGCTTAAACCTAAGGAGCTGGGAGCTAAAGAAAAACTAGACAACGCCTACCAGCTTGATCTCCAAGGTAAGTACCATGTAAGTTCGAGTTTTAATATTACTGATTTGGTTCCTTATTTTGCAGAAGAAACAGATTTGAGGTCAAATCCTTTTCAAGAGGGAGAGGATGATATGATTATGGCCAGCAAGGAGAAGGAACCTATGCAGCAAGGCGACGACAAAGAGGAGCAAAGGCAGCAGCTTGAACCAGAGCTACAAGGAGCTGAAGATTTATGCATTTCTCCGGGTCCTATCACTCGATCTAAACAAAAGAAGCTCAAGACCACTTTGCAACATCTCCTCAACACCATCTCGGGCAGTTTGGTGTGTGCTAATCCAGCCACATTGGTTGTGATACAAGCCACCTAAACATTTATCAAGAGAGGTGATATGACTTATACTCTTTTTCCCTTCATTTGGTTTTGTCCCAATGGGTTTTCCAAATAAGGTTTTTAATGAGGTAAGCCATATCACTCACTCATCAGCCTCTTGATAAAGCTTAAGCCCATCTCTATCTCCTATCCAAGTGAAGCAGCCCAAGTCCAATAAGAGATTCAGCCGAAAATCTCAAGACATGAAGAGTCCTTTCTTTGTTCAAACTTTGGTTTTAATGCTTTGTATTTTTCGAGATTTTCCTTTACTCTTTGGCTGATTTAAACTCTTGTAATGCTTCATTTGTGAGTTATCAAACATCTTTTCATATTCTAAAATTCTCTGAAACTTGTTTGTTCATCCTTGCTTAAAGTGATCGGATCTTCATCCTCACACCAAGCAAGCCGAAAGTCTTAGGATCTTTCACACTCCTAGGAAGTTTCACTTCGATCCACCCCTTGTTCACCGCGTCTAGGGTCTTCACCCACGTACAGAGCAAGCCTGAAAGTCCAAAGGATCACCATCCCTTTGGAAGTTTCGCAACAATCCCCCAAAGACTCATCGGATCCACTCTTGTTCTTCATCTTTCATCTCTTCCGCATCACTCACCTTATCCCCAATCATCACAACCTCTTGGAGAAGCATTCAGGGACTTGATCCTCACCTAGGATCATATCAGATTTGTTCCAAGCCATTATCATGGGGAGCTGCATCTAAAGATTAGGCGTCTAACTCAAGGAAGTAAGAGTGTGGAGGATTATTATCAAGAGATGGAGTCTCTAATGCTTAAAGCTGATATAGATGAAGAACTGAGGTGAAAATGGCCAGGTATTTGAGTGGTTTAGCTCGGGATATTCAAGATAGAATGGAGCTTCAAACTTATAAAGATTTGGAAGAAATGCTTCATAAGGCTGTGTTGGTTGAACAGCAAATTAAGAGGAGAGGTACTTCTAGACTGTCCTATGGAGTTGGGGCGGGTAACACTAGGATGAGTTACAGCCGAGAGGATAGAACCGTTACCAGGCCAAAACCGGATCCTAAGCCCTACGCCATTGCTGAAGATGCCAAGGGTAAGGCTGTAGCTACGCCGTCTAGAAATCGGGACGTTAAGTGTTTCAAGTGTCAAGGGAGGGGACACTACGCCAATGAGTGCACCAACAAGAGAACTACGATTCTATTGGATAATGGTGAGATTGAAACTGAGGGGGAAAAGCTTGAAAGTGATGGTGAAACTGAGGATGAGGGCATAGAGTTACCAGCCATTGGAGAATTATTGGTAACAAGACGTTCTTTGAGTATTCAAGTTAAAGATACTGTCCAAAAGCAGCGGGAGAACTTGTTTCACACAAGATGTTTGGTACAAGGGAAGGTCTGCAGCCTTATTATTGATGGTGGAAGTTGTACTAATATGGCTAGTGAAACAATGGTGAAGAAGTTAGGACTGTAAGTTAAGAAGCATCTGAAATCATTTAAGCTTCAATGACTTAATGATGCTGGTGAGTTGACCGTGAGCCGCCAAGTATTGGTTCCTTTAACCATAGGCAAGTATGAGGACGAAATTTTATGTGATGTCTTACCGATGGAGGCCGGCCATATACTACTTGGAAGGCCATGGCAGTTCGATAGAAGGGTCTTACATGACGGTTTTACTAATCGTTACTCTTCTGAGTTCAATGGCCGAAAGACGATACTTGCTCTTTTGGCGCCACATGAGGTTCATCAAGCCCAACTTCAGCTGCAACAACAAGGAAAAACCATTGTGAGTGAACCCCTAAACACGCCACCTCAAAAGAAAAACGAGAGTTTGAGAAAAACCAAGAAAAAGGCTTGTGAGAGTAAACCCGCGAGGCATTCAAAAAATCTTTGTGAGGTCTAATGTGGTTAAGAGAGCTTTATTCTCTCAACAACCCGTTCTTTTATTTGTTTACAAGGAAACTTTGCTGAACCTTACTAACCTTGTACCGGAGTTTCCGAGTAAAATCTCTTCTATTTTACAGAATTTTGAAGACGTCTTTCCGGAGGAAAACCCTAAGGAATTGCCGCCTATCCGTGGGATTGAACACCAGATCGATTTCGTGCCAGGAGCTTCAATTCCCAACAGGCCAGCATACAGAACCAATCCGGTGGAGACTAAGGAGCTTCAAAACCAAGTGAGTGAGCTGATGGACAAAGGATACATACGAGAGAGCATGAGCCCTTGTGCTGTGCTGATTCTGCTTGTTCCGAAGAAGGATGGGACTTCGAGGATGTGTATTGATTGTCGAGCCATCAACAATATCACTGTAAAGTATCGCCACCCTATCCCTCATTTAGATGATATGTTAGATGAGCTGCATGGTTCTAGCATATTTTCGAAAATAGATCTTAAGAGTGGATACCACCATATTAGGATGAAAGAGGGTAACGAATGGAAAACTGCGTTTAAAACGAAACATGGCTTGTATGAATGGTTAGTTATGCCATTTGAATTAACCAACGCACCTAGTACTTTTATGAGGTTGATGAATCATGTTTTAAGGAGCTTCCTTGGAATTTTTGTTGTTGTTTACTTTGATGATATTTTAGTTTACAGCAAAAATTTAGAAGAGCATGTTAATCATATAGAAGCGGTTTTGATGGTACTTAGGAAAGAGGAACTTTATGCTAATCTAAAGAAATGCTTTTTTGTACGGATAACCTTGTGTTTCTAGGTTTTGTCATAAGTGCAGATGACATCAAAGTGGACGAAGAAAAGGTTCGAGCTGTCCGAGAATGGCCCAGTCCGACAGCCGTAGGAGAAGTGAGAAGTTTCCATGGACTTGCGGGATTCTATTGGAGATTTGTGAAGGAATTCAGTACCATAGCTGCTCCTCTCACTGAAGTGATCAAGAAAAATGTCAGATTTAAATGGGAAGAGGCACAAGAAGAAGCATTCCGAGTATTAAAGGATAAACTCACCAATGCACCACTTTTATCTTTACCGAACTTTCTTAAAACTTTTGAAATTGAGTGTGATGCATCTGGTGTAGGTATTGGAGCTGTCTTGATGCAAGAGAAGAAGTCCATTGCCTTTTTCAGTGAGAAGCTTGGAGGAGCTACATTGAACTATCCAACCTACGACAAGGAGTTGTACGCGCTTGTCCGAGCATTGCAAACATGGCAGCACTACCTCTGGCCGAAGGAGTTTGTCATTCATACTGACCACGAGTCTTTGAAGCATTTAAAGGGTCAGAAAAAGCTCAAAAAAAGGCATGCTAGGTGGGTAGAATTCATCGAAACATTTCCCTATGTGATTAAGTACAAACAAGGTAACGAAAATATAGTTGCTGATGCCTTATCTTGAAGGTACGCCTTGATTTCTACTTTGGATGCTAAGCTTCTGGTATTTGAACACCTTAAAGATCTTTATCAAGCTGATTCTGATTTTCAAGAGATTTTTAAGTCGTGTGATAAGTTTGCTTTTGGGAAATATTTTAGGCATGACGGATTTCTTTTCTATGAAAATCGGTTATGTGTGCCTAATTGTTCCGTGAGAGATTTGTTAGTTAGGGAAGCGCATGGAGGAGGCTTAAAAGTGATGCAAGAACACTTCTACTGGCCGAAAATGAAGAGAGACGTTGAAAGAATTTGTGGGCGATGTGTCACGTGCAAACAAGCCAAATCGAAGGTACAGTCCCAAGGTATGTACACGCCCTTGCCTATTCCTGATCAGCCTTGGACTGACATTTCTATGGATTTTGTGCTTGGATTACCTAGAACTAGGACTGGAAAAGATTCAATCTTTGTTGTTGTCGATAGGTTCTCTAAAATCGCACATTTTCTTGCTTGTCATAAAACTGACGATGCTTCTCATATTGCTGATTTGTTCTTTAAAGAAATAGTTCGTTTGCATGGGATGCCTAGGACTATAGTCAGTGATAGGGACACAAAATTCTTGAGTTATTTTTGGAAGACGCTTTGGTCTAAGCTAGGTACTAAGTTACTGTTCTCAACTACTTGTCATCCTCAATCCGACGGTCAAACTGAAGTAGTTAATAGAACTTTGTCAACCTTGCTGCGTGCCTTGATTAAAAAGAACTTAAAAACTTGGGAAGAATGCTTACCACATGTTGAGTTTGCTTATAATCGATCAATGCATTCCGCCACTAAGTTTTCCCCTTTTGAAATTGTTTACGGCTTTAATCCTTTATATCCTTTGGATCTAATCCCGTTGCCTTTGAGTGAAAGAGCAAGCTTGGATGGGAAAAAGAAAGCTGAACTTGTTAAACAGATTCATGAGAAAGCAAAGCGCAACATCGAGGAGAAAACAAAGCTGTACGCCAAACAAGCTAACACTTGCAGGCGCAAGATGATCTTTGAAGAGGGAGACCACGTTTGGATCCATCTAAGGAAGGAGAGATTTCCGGCTAAGAGGAAGTCTAAGCTGATGCCTAGGATTGACGGTCCATTCCGAGTCAGAAAGAGGATCAACAATAATGCTTACCAACTCGATCTCCAAGGTAAGTACAATGTAAGTTCAAGCTTTAACATTGCTGACTTAATCCCTTTTGTTGCAGATGTTCCAGATTTAAGGACAAATCCTTTTCAAGAGGGAGGGGATGATGTGATCATGGATAGCTCACAGAAACAGCTTGAAACCGAGGATACTTTGGCCGTACCAAGTGGACCAATGACAAGATCGAGAGCCAAAGAGTTTCAGAACGCCATCACCGCATTACTCACTCAAGTTCAACCGACTAAAGCTCAGTTCGAGAACGTGGAAAATCAAACCGTCTTGGTTGCTCGAGTGGACTAATAAACGGGTGATTCGTTTGTACTCTTTTTCCTAGCCTTTGGTTTTGTCCCAATGGGTTTTCCAAAGGAAGGTTTTAATGAGGCAAATGGGTCACTCTAATCCATCTTAGTCCACAAGAGTTAAACAAGTTTGGTCCAGGTCCAAGTCCAATAATTTTTGGATTTATTTTCTCAAGTCTCAAGCCCAAATAAGAGATTAAATCAGCCCAGCTCAATAATTATCTGATTAAAATTGGCCAAGGGAGTGGAGGAGTTGGCTTGGGAGACGCCAAGAGATATTCAAAATTAGTTAATGTTTTCTTAATTTTCTATGAATTAATTCTAGCTTTTTCTTTACTCCATCTTTCTTTAAAACTCTTTTCTTATACTCATTTTCGGACATCCAAGTTTTTTATTAAAAATTGAGAGTGATTTCTCTTGTGTTCTTTGAAGAACAAACCCTGATTGTTGGTGAGTAATATCCTTCAATCAATCCGAATCAAGGTGTGTCATATCCGCGATTCAAACCTTGGCGTTTTCAAGTGTGTCATATCTTAGAAAAGTCATTGAGGAAATATCCAAGGTCTTCCGCAACCTTGGTGTGATCCATTCACTCCACCCTAATCTATCTATCCACTCCTTTCATTCTACCCCTCGAAAGTGCCAGTTCTAGGGAGGATCATATCAACTTGTTTCGCAAAAATGCATAATTTACGAGACAGATGATTGCTTGTAATGTGTTATGTTAATCATATGTAAGTTCATCGAATCAAAAATTGGTCATCTAAATATACGAACAAAGTTATGTGAACATAAATATTTTGGAACTTAAATAGTTGTGTCTGAATGATCAGACTGCCTACGTACCCATGTTGGGATCAAGTCAATTTGTAGTTCATACAATGATATTTTAGCAAGAGTTGTGAACTGAAAACATAAAGAATAAAAAACTCATATGACAAACTTGTTAGCCACATCACTAATGATTTGAGAGAGAGGGAGAATGCCCCTAGTCAGTCCCCTAATAATTAATGCGAATGGTGCTAAACCTTGTTCTCAAACCAAGACTCGAGATTTTTGATTCCAACTTTACATCCTTGTCTTGAGGAGGACCCATCCACGAAGAATTTCTTGGTTTTACTTTCATCCCTTGAGATCGGTTCGCTGGTCGGATGTTTGGTAAGGCAATCAGCTAATACCTTAGCTTTCGTCCTGAGACAATTTTTGTATATGATATCATACTCGTTGATTTTGATTGCCCACGTTTCTAAACTTTCTGCTTGGCAAAAGCCGTGCACGATAGTTCGCAAAGGAGTTGAAGCGAGGACTTTAATAGGATGAGAGTGAAAGTAAGTTTTCATCTTTCGAACATATATCATTATAGCAAGTGCTAGTCTTTCCATCATTGTGCAGGGAGTTTTTGGGCATGTCAAACTTTTACTTATATAGAAAATAGGCTGTTCCTCTCCTCGATCATCTCGTATGATTACACCGCTCACCGCATATTCAGAAACCAAAATGTAAAGGTACAACCTTTTGCTAGTATCTGGCTTAGAATGAATCGGAGGAGTCGTAAGATATGCTTTGGGTTGCTTAAAAGGTTCTTCGCATTCATCACTCCAAGCAAACTGTGTCTTTCCTTTTAATAGTTGATAGAAAGAAATGCACTTGTCGGTTGACCGGGATATAAATCTATTGAAAGCTGCAATTTTTAAAGTTACATTTCATTGTTAGAAATGCATTAATTTGATTTGGATTTGTTTCAATGCCTCGCTGTGTCAAAATATAACCAAGAAACTCTCCAGCACGTACACCGAAAGTGCACTTCACAGAATTAAGCTTCATGCCAAACTCGTTCAATATTTTGAAGCATTGATCGAGATGTTAAATATGCTTGGACTCTTTGAGAGATTTAACCAACATAGCATCAATGAAGATTTCCATGGATTTCTCCAGTTGCTCGTCAAATATCTTATTGACGAGACGTTGATAAGTTGCTCCGGCATTTTCCAATCCAAAGGGCAGTACTACATAGCAATAAATTCCTTTATCCGTATCAAAATGAAGTTTTTTCTTGATCATCCGGATTCATCCGGATCTGGTTATAGTCATAGAAGGCATCCATGAAACTTAAAAGTTCATGACCCGTAGTTGATTCGACCAGGCGGTCAATATGTGGCAGAGGATAACTATCATTTGGGCAAGCCTTATTAATATCAGTGAAATCAACACAAACCCTCCACTTTCAATTTTTCTTCTTAATTACCACAGGATTGGCGAGTCAATCTGGGTACTTGACTTTGCGAATTGAGTCGGCTTTTAGAACCGTATCCACTTCGTTATTTATTGCTTTAACTCAGTCAGGACCGAGTTTTCTCCTTTTTTGCTTGATTGGCTTGAAACTTTGATCAACATACAATTTGTGGGAGATAATTGTAGGGTCTATTCTTGGCATGTCCTCGATGGACCAAGCAAAGGAACTTTTATGTTTTGACAGGAACTTGACTAGCTTATCTTGCAGTTTTGACTCTAGTCCCAAACAATTTTTCACCATGTGCTCGGGGTGTTCTGGATTATGGGGTGAAATATTCAATTTAGATTTGTTCCAGGGGTGTTATAAATTAGTTCGAAAGTTGTGGGGTTTTTCTCAAAAGTAACAAGTGGGAAGCAAAATTGGTTTTCTCTTCTTCTCCTTATTGGGCTAGCCATTTGTGGGGGGTGAGAGAGAGTTTCTTGAGCTTGTGAGCTTAGAGAGATAAGAGAAGAAGAAGAGAAAGGATTTTGTGAGCTTGTGGAGCTTGGATCTTGAGCGATTAAAGGGTGTGGAGCTTTGTGAAGCTTGGAAAAAAGAGTTGGTTGGAGCTAAGGGTTGGTGGGAGCTTGGGGAGTCCATCAAAGGCTAGATCCTTCCATTCTAAGGTAACTTGTGATCAAAGGTTATCATTAAGCCATGTGTGGGGGCTTGTGGGGTTGTGTTAAGCTTTGGGTGTTCCTAGGTTGCTTAGAAACCTTGTGGTCATTTGTGGAGCTTTAGCTAGAGTTTGCTAAGCTTGTGGTCGTTAGAGAACCATGGATTTGTGCTTGTTGTGCTTTGTTAAGCTTTGATTGTGAGTTATTATGCTTGCTTGGTTATTGTGTGTGTTGTTGTTTCTTGGTGATTCCATGGCTTGTTGGGAGGGTTTCCTTAGTTGCTTGGTGTGCTATTGCCTTGCTTGGTGTGTATGTTGGTTGTTGTTTAGAGGTTTGTGTCAAGGCTAAGTTGTGGACTTGGGAAATCGTAGTGGCTATCGACAAGGTGTGGTCGATAGGACAAGGTCGATAAAGGCTAATGACTAGGGCAGGTCAATAAAGCGAGGTTGATAGATCATGCTGGACGTTTTCCTAGTGCTTATTGACAAGGTGTGGTCGATAGAGCGAGGTCGATTGGGTGTATCGACCAGGGCAGGTCGATAGGTTGGTCGATAAATCTTATTCGGTGTTTTTCCTAGTGTTTATCGACCAGGTGTGGTCGATAGAGCGAGGTCGTTAGGGTGTATCGACTAGGTGTGATCGATAGCTAAGTCGATGAGTTTCTTCGGATGGTTTTTAGGATGGTCACCGACTAGGTTGTGGTCGATAGGTCATGGTCGATAGTGGCTATCGACAAGGTCTGGTCGATAGGGTGTGGTCGTTAGGAGGTATCAATGGTGTTGGTCGATAGAGTGTGGGCGATTGACCCTGTTGTTCTGTGACTTGTGTTTTTAGCATTTCTTGATGTTGTGAATTGCTAGGTGGTTAGTGATGGATGTGTTTGATTAGCTTTGCATGAGGTTGCATGTATAGCTGCTTGTTGAAGTAATATGTGGTGTTATTATTTCGTGTTGGTGTGGTTATTTGAATTGTGTGGGCTTTCATATAACCTGTTGTTGGGAGGATCAATCTCACTCATCGTTTGGTTTACCAAATGTTGATGCATCACTTTTGTCGATGCAGATAAAGATAAGGCGTGATCGTGGAATCGAGGCAAGGAAGGGGAGGATGATTAGGACCGGTAGTTTTAGGTTTTGTAGCTTTCGTAGGATTGCTAGAATCGGTAGAACTGTTGACCATGTGTGGTCATTGTTGCTTGTTGTATGTTAATTACTTGGAGAATAATTAAATGTATGGGCGTTTAATTATTCAGTAATTGCATGTTAAAAAAAAAAAATACGGTCGCCACAGTAGACTTCTGTCCACTGGGAAACATGGAGTCCTTTGGTACCCCAAAGCTGGTTAATTTCTATTGGATTTTTAGCCTGTGGCTTGTAAGGTAGCAAGATCTATACATCTCTTGATCTTCATTAACCGTTCCTACTCTGCTAGGAGTCGGGAACTTCACACAGTGGTGATAGGTTAAAGGTACTGCTTTCATTTGGTAGATCCAAGGGGTGCCCAAAATGATATTGTACGCAGCCGGTCGGTCAAAAATTATGAATTCAACGATCTTTGGAACTCCGTCGGCAAGCCAAGAAATTTGATCGAGCCAAGTGACATTGATGTTTCGCTTGTGAAAGCGATGAGTGGTGCAGGTGGTCCAACTACGTCTGCCCTGTTAATCCTCATCCTCTATCAAGTACTTAGGAAAATGAGATCAACTGTGCTTCAGGTGTCAATTAAAACATTGGAAACTTCATAGTTTGCAATATCAAGAGTTATCAACAACCTATCATCATGTGGTTTTGCGAGATGCCCAATATTAAACTATTCAAAGGTAATGAATGTATTGACATTGACTCCCCTTGGGTCTCTGCTCACTTTCATTATGACGGCTTGCTTATGCTCTTTGATAGAGCGAACTGTGTCTGAAAACAGCTTCGAGCCCCCGATGATTACATATATCCTCCCTTTCGAAGGTTTGGTTGGGGTGTGCTTAGATGTTTTTGCCTTCTTTGCTAGCGGCTTAGAGCTACTATCTTCGTGATCTTTGTGGTACTGCTTGATGAACTCTTCAATCTTGCCAAGTGTTTTTTGAGGACATTGGAGTCTTTGGCACTATAGTCGTTTTATTCGGTAGATGTCACAATAGGAGTTTGACGGTTGTAACTCCTTGTGGTCCTATAAAATACACCGGCACTACGACTTCCAGAGGAAGGGCCAGCAGATATCGAATCCAAATGAGAAAAGAGAGTCACTTGATTGTTAGTCAAATTTACCTGATCATTTCTCAAATAGGTCATCTCTCTCTCGATTGTACTAAGTTTTGTGAATATATTGGTCATGGTCTGAGTTATTCCTGAAAGAGACTCCTAGATGGTAGCGTTAGTAGCAGGATCATTGTTGAAAATGGTTTTGTCTCCACCATTACCACCAACCATGATAAATTTGCTGAGGAGAACTGTTCTGAAATGTTAGATTTGTTGCTTGAATGTCTGATTCTCCCCACAGACGGTGCCAAAATGTGGATGTTGGATTCCACACCCAATAATATACTGAATTATTTAAAGAAATAAAATACAATTTGCTCAAGATAATGATGTAAAATAGAAAATAGATTTGCTAAAGGAAAAGTGTAAATTTGTCTATATTGGTTTCGAGTAGCAAAAAGATAGACCCCCATACATGACCATGGGGGTCTATATTTATACACGAATTCATGATTAAATGCTAAGAATAAATACTAATAAATTCTATAATTCTCCTTTAATCCATCAGTTTTGATTTGGTCTTTAATGTTGTAACGTCTCGTACTTTGAATGATTTTCTCCTTCAACTCACAGATTCACCTTGCTTCACGGACACTCCTTGCTTCGCTTGCTCCCTCCTTCCATGAGGTTTCACTACTGGTCGGACCCCAGTTCGCTCCATCGAGCCCTTGTACGGTTCACCTGTCCTTTCTTGCTCCGGACTGACTCAACCTTTACTTTGACCTGTTGCAGTGGTTGACACATGTCATGATTGGAGATAGTGGATCCTTGGTGTGGATCCGGTACCAACATGAACCATCCTCCAATATTCTCGTTCAATTTCTTCAATAATGGAGCCTATTTTATATATTTAACAATTATATTTTCCTTATAGCATATTGATTAATGCACATTATAGTATGATTTGAAGTATTTAATTATCCATGAACATTATGTTGTATACAAATTTGCTAACATTTTGAGAAACATATATTTGCGTTAGATAGAAGACATGGTAGAGCGAAAAAACGTAAGTCGACGAGAATTCCTCAATATATATAAGGCCATTACTTGTCTTGGATACTCACTGCCATTTATGGATACAGAGCCATGCGACAACTGAGTACTGATGTATCATGGTTTTTATGGTTTTTAACCATGATATAGGAGTCTTTTATTGAGTCTTTTCAGTGTTTTTAGAGTCTTTTCGAGTCTTTTGTCTACAGGTGCGCATTTAGGAGTACTTTGAAGGTTCTTGGAACTATTGGAGCTTATGCCACGAAGTTGCTTAGAAGAGGAGTGTTCGTAGACGAATTTGTGTTCTAGTGTCAATCGACACTAGCAATGGGTGTCGATCGACACCGACCCTATATGACTTCGGGATAATGTTTTGAAGATTTGCAATTTGGCCCAGAAGTTTCCAAGATTTACAATTTTGTACTTGTACGACTTTTAGGTTATAAAAACATGTTTTAGACTAGCAAAATTGGAGACTCGGGCTTTCGTCAGAAAGAGCATAGTATCTCTTTCTCTTTGATTTGAATATTTTGTACTTCTATTTAGTATATCTATTCAGTATTTGATTATGTTTGCATTGATCATGTCTGAGTAGTTTCATAGTTAGGCTAAGGGATTTCAAGGGTTTCTGAATGAATTGTTGAATTAATTATATTATTGGGATTAATTGCTAGGGTTCTTCGTCTAGGATTGAACTTAGTGCTTATTCTAGATTCGCGACATAGAATATGATTTAGGGTTGTTAATTGGCACGAAACTGTGGTTAATTATCTGATCTATCTTAGGTGAGCAAAATCACTTATTCGCAAAGAAATTTGGTTTAGGGATTTTGTGAACATATCAAACTTGATCTTATCGCTTGTTTAGGTTTTAGAATTTAGCAAAGAAATTTGGAATTCTAGATTAACACATAGATAGTTTACGCAGCGAAAGCTGGTAGGTTTTACAATCGTGATTTGAGTTCTAGAATGGTACTTAATTATAACCCCGATAAATTAATTGATTCGCAGTTTTGATGATTCCTGAGATTTCCCTATGCCTAGCGTTTTTCCTCCATTGATTTACATCTCGTTTAGTTATTTCACATTGTTATTTCATTACAATCTTATTTGTTTGGCATAATACCTTCACTTATAATATACTTTGTAACTCTAAGTCCTTGTGGATTCGATCCCTAAGTACTACAGTGATCTCTTAATTTGAGAGAGTAGTTCACGGTGAATTTGAGCATATCAAATTTTGGCGCCATTGCCAGGGATTTAGAGTTTACCATTAGATTTAGGTCTAAGTTTTTGTCTAAATTTTTATTTTATTTTGTTACTAACTTCGTTCTTTCTTTATTTTTCTTGTGTGTTTCAGGTGCATGCTTAATCGCAAAACCCAGAGTAACAAGAATCTTCCGCTAGTAAACCTTTCGAATCAAGAGCTAGCGGGGTTAATACGAAGAAATCGAAGAATTCAGAATTCAGCGGCGATGTTGCGAACAATCATCAGAGCCGACGAAGCTGGAGTCCTCCGGGATGGAGAAGGTCTTGCATACAATGACGCAGGACAAAGGATCGACGAAAACAGCCAAGTGATTGTGGAGGTTGTTTAGGACGATGGTGTCACTCGACACCCAGCAGTGGGAAGACCTGGTGTGGATCGACACCAGCCGGCTGCTATTTATTGTAAAGTTGTTCAAGGTGCAGCTGGCGCTGTTGTTCAACGTGGAATGACATTGGGAGATTACATACGGCCTGAGCAGTTCTATGCCAACCGGTTTGCTATCCGTCCGCCTCCTTTTCAGAGGAATGATTTCGAACTCAAGCCCGCATACTACACTCTTGTAGGTCAGAACCCTTTCAATGGGCTATCTCACGAGCACCCTATCGATCACATTGAGAAGTTCGAAGATCTAGTAACTAGCATCAAGGCGAATGGAGTCTCCTATGACTATATATTGTGTAAGCTCTTCCCATACTCTCTCTCTCGGGTAGCAGCTTATTGGCTCAAGCAGTTGAAACCAGGATCGCTAACCACTTGGGAGGATATAAAGAACGGCAAGATTGAGCAGCTGAACATTCATGAAGCTCGGTGCAAGGCTGTGATGGACAAACTTATTGTTAAGCTTCCATTGATTGACGCTATCAAGATATCTCCTGTGATCAGACGGTATGTGAAGCGAATGGTCACTACAGATCTAAATGTCGAACAGGGTGCGATGATGATTACTGCACAGGTCATTGCTGTGATTCAGAACAAGATTCCAGAAAAGCTTCCAGATCCAGGTGGTTTGTACTTGACTGCACTGTTTTTGACGAAAAGTTTGGCCGGTTTCTATGCGATCTTGGTTCTAGTGTCAGTCTGATGCCTCGATTAGTTGCAAGCCAACTTGGGATGACTGATCTCCAGCCAACGAGGATCATTCTTATTCTTGCTGATCGCTCCGTCCAAATCCCAGATGGTATTCTTGAAGATGTTCCTGTTAAAATTGGTGGATGCTTGATTCTGACAGATTTTGTTGTGTTGACTTACGAGGATAGCCTAAGGACCCGCTGATACTTGGAAGACCATTCTTGGCTACAGCTGGTGCCATGATTGATGTGAAGAACGGATCTATAAGGCTGAATGTGGGTGACCTTGTGATGAATTTTGAAATGAACAAGCTAATGCAGGGGCCCATGATTGATGGGCAGACTTTCTACGTCGAAACCCTTTCGAATCTTGCTGAAGAGAGCTTAATAGAGATGCAGTACGATGATCCTTTAGAGTGCACGCTGATCACTTCTGTAGACGAAGCCGAGCACCTCGACGACACTACTAGGTATGTCATGTTGATGGATGCTGGAAAAGAGATGATGCATGTAGATGGTGTCGACCGAAACCAACCTCCAGTGTCGATCGACACTCTTCGCGATACCGCAGAAAAACAAGCTGTGAAGCTCACCGATTGGAGAGCCGAGCGGGCTCTTAAGATCGAGCTTAAACAACTCCCTGCGGGGCTCAGGTACGCATTTCTTGGTGAACACAACTCTTATCTTGTGATTGTTAATGCTTCTTTAAACAACGCAGAGCTCACCCTTTTGCTAAGTAAGCTGCGCAAGTTTCACAAAGCTCTTGGCTATTCTCTTGATGATATTGCAGGTATCTCTCCAGACTTGTGCATGCATAGGATTTATCTTGATGATGAGACAAAGTCATCGATTGAGCATCAGAGACGATTGAATCCTAACCTGAAGGATGTGGTCAAGAAGGAGATCATGAAGCTGTTGGAAGTCGGGATCATCTATCCAATCTCAGACAGTGATTGGGTCAGTCTAGAGCATGTTATACCTAAGAAGGGAGAGTCATAGTGGTTCAGAATGAGAAGAATGAGCTGATTTCTACTAGGACCGTGACAGGGCATCAGATGTGTATTGATTAGGAAATGAAGGTTAAAAGGAGGGGGCTCTTTCCTTTGCCTTTCATTGATCAGATGCTGGAGCGCTTGGCTACTCATCCTTATTATTGTTTCCTTGACGGTTATTCGGGATTCTTTCAGATCCCTATTCATCCAGACGACCAGGAGAAGACCACATTTACATGTCCTTATGACACTTTTTGCATATCACAGAATGCCCTTTGGACAATGTAATGCTCCAGCGACCTTTCAGCGTTGTATGATGTCTATCTTTATGGACATGATCAAGGACTTTATGGAGGTATTCATGGATGATTTTTCAGTGTATGGATCCTTATTCAAGGACTGTTTGGATAATCTATGCAAAGTGCTAGCTAGATGCGAGGAGAAGCACTTGGTACTTAATTGGGAAAAATGCCACTTTATGGTCAGAGATGGCATTGTACTTGGGCACAGAATATCAGAAGCTAAGATTAAGGTTGATAAGGCCAAGATTGAGGTGATTACTAGTTTGCAGCTGCCTTCTAATGTTAAGGCGTTGAGGACTTTTCTTGGGCATGCTGGGTTTTATCATCGTTCCATTAAGGACTTCAGCAAGAAAGCTAGATAACTCACCGCTCTACTCTGTAAGGATGTTACGTTTGAATTTAGTGATGATTGTTTAGATGCCTTTCAACATATCAAGTATGCTTTAGTGAGCGCTCCGATTATGCAGCCGCCGGATTGGGATTTGCCTTTCGAGGTGATGTGTGACACCAGCGATTTCACAGTTGAAGCTGTTCTGGGATAGAGGAAGGATAAGAAGCTCCATACTATCTACTATGCCAGCCGAACTTTGGACGACGCGCAGAAAAATTATGCAACTACGGAGAAAGAACTGCTTGC